>JAEIIL010017981.1:0-24832 GCA_018905715.1 Drosophila lini
AAGTTACGGTTAAAATTTAACTTCAAGTTAAATTTAAATTAGAAAATGGATCCTTAAATTCATATTTATAAGAAGAATTGAACTTGGTTTCACATATAAATATTATAAAATTATAAAATAAGTCCTTTAATTCATATTTATAGGAAGAAGTAGGGTCATAATTATCTTGGTTCCAATATGAAACGATTCTCTACAATATCAAACATTAACCTGAGGATAAATCCCTTATAAATAATCCCTAGTTCACTTTTAGAGGATTCTTCTCCCTTTCTGACCCATTTCTCCTTTTTGAATCCTTATGCAATCCTTGTCCCAGTCGGAGACTTACCTCCAAGCAATATCACCAGGTGAATCATGGCTCTCCTTGTCGTCTTCACTACGATAATAACTATAGATGGGATAGGCACTATTCTCGGAGGGATTAGAGTGCTGTGGAGGCAGTTGCTCCTGCTGTTCCCCCAATTGAATCTCAGCGGCAACGGCCTGCATGAGGCCAGCGGCGGTCAGAGGAACATGATGATGCTGCTGTTGATGCTGGTGATGCTGATGCTGCTCCTGCTGTTGATGATGATCCTGATGGATCAAACCCAGGCCCGTCTCCTTGACCGACTCACTGGGATGATAGTAGTGATGATGGAGAAGCTCTTGCTGCTCCTGCTGATGCGGATCACTCTGGGGATCCAAGCTGAAGCCTCGCCTGTTATTAAGGGGATTTTTAAAGCTCGGTTTTTTCGAAATTCAAGCTGGGCGTGGCAAAGATACAGTCGCAGACAACGCCCATGTGCGTGCATTTCGGTTTTTGGAGTCTCCGTTTTTTTTGGCAATCCATCGGATACATCGCCAGCATCATTAGCATTTTCATTTCTATTTATTTTCTATTTACATAATCAATTTCGGGCCAGGTGCGTCTGTCTGATAATATCGCCGGCTCGAGTGTGCGTGTGTGTGTCTTCGTCTCAGTTACGGATTTGTAAGTTTTGCGGCAACTTTTTACTGCTTTCGGCATCGGAATTGATTCGTTTAGCGCTATTAGCGCCATCAAATGAAAACAAAAACGGAGAAAAAAAACAACAAAGAGTGTACCCCGAAAAAAAAGCGTCAACTTTTTGTTAGCACTTCGGGCAACGCCCCTTTTGCCGCCGCCCCTGGACTCTGCAAGTGGTCCGCAGCAGCAGCATTTATTCACTAATTATTTATTTCCCATGAAGCTTATTTTTTTACTCCAAAGCTAAGCCACTCGCAGAACTTGTCGGGGTATAGCTCATATTTGCAGATTTATGTAACAGGAAAGAGGAAGTGCCTTCCGGATGCATTCGTTGCATATAAAATTCTTAATCAAAATCCGTCTTAAGCAACGCCCAATAGTCTGATTAATTATAAGAGTGGGAACATGGGGATTTTCTTGGGATTTATAAATTATTTTTAGGTATTTTTATGCTATTTTTGAGGTCAATATATTTGTATCTAATTTTAAAGGCAAAAATGTACTCTTTTTTGATGGATTTTCATTTAGTTCTCTATAACCTTATATATAAAAATAAAATCTAGACAATTTTTAAGTGATTTAAATTGGATTGTGGGGTATTTCGAATGATATTTTAAAGCAGAAGATTTTAAAATACATTTTAAGAACCCAAAATTTACTTAGTTAAGATGCATTTTATTTTGTATAATTTTTCCTAAATGCAAGAGTACAAAATAATGCTTCTTCTACAGATTTAAATTTATTTTTAGGTATTTTATTTACTTTTTAAACTTAATCTTTTGTTTTTGTAATTAAAATCACAATTTTAGACTCCAATATCTTTTCATTTCCCATAATTTCCCGTATTATTTTCATAGCTAAGGCTTGTAATTATAAAGCCAAGTCATGCTTGCTGTTTAATGCCTGCCTTTAAACCCTATAAACAGGCAATAAAATGGTAAATAAAATTGTACAATTGATTAAGGTCATTAATAATTTGCATATTTCAATGTATGATTTGATTTATTAGCTTGCAAAATTGGTAACCTTCTAGATAGAGCTTCGTATATTGACTTGTAAAATATCTATAAAAAAATCTATAAATTATTTAAGTGAATTTAAAAAATAAAAAACACAAAATTTAAGAAATTTTCAGAAGAAAGGAGGCGTTAAAAAACAAATAACTACTTTTGAAACCCTGTTACTTAAATTACCTTTGAAATGATATCTTTATTTATGGCACAAATCTTATCTAGAAAAGTATCTCCCCTTCGTTAGAGTATCTCCCCGATTTCCTCAATTTTAACCCATATTTTCCTGCGAGCTAAGTGCACGGATTTCGAGCCTGTGATTAGGCCAACACCTCGACCAACACTCCGTCCAGCCTCTTCTCTCTGGAAGCGATTCCCGCGGAGCCTGGCGATTGTGCAACAAGTAGCGAGCGTTTTTGCGAAAACAAAGCTCAACAAAGGACAACCCTAATGTAAAAAATGGCAACCCTGCTGGGCACTTTCTGCCACCTGAAAACATGCAAAGTTTAAAGATTTAAGAATGAAAAAAAGTAAAATAGGCAGGACGCTGTGGTCTCTATCGCTAAACTGAAATCTCAGCGAGCCTGGGAAGTGCTGGCCCAAGGCAAGTGATCCGCGGAAAAAGGTAACCAGTTTACGGAAACTAAGCGGCAGCTGCCGCCTTTGGGATTACCCAAAGGAAATCCCAAGCAAGGACTACGTACGCGGCCGTAACGGCCAAGGAATCATCATCGTTATTATTGATATCGAAGAGGAGGAGAAGACAACGACGTTTACTCGGACACCGTCCGAGAGAGATAAAGGACGCAAAGGGGAAACAAAGCGCCTCATTTGCATAATGCTTTCAGCCAAACGGAGCTGAAAAGGATTCGTTCGGGATTCACAGGACAAACACACGGACACGGACAGAGTCCGGAGGAGATTGGGCTTTCCTTTTCTTTTCCTTTCCTCCTCCTCCTGGGCATTTGTCACGGCCGAGTGGCTGCTGTGCGCCTTTGTCATTGTTTCTCAACGTTGGACATCGCACCTCCGGCCCATTCAGACCGCTGTCCGGTGCAGCCACCCCTTTTATTTTTCTATTCCGATCGAAGCAGCAGAGGGTCCTGCGTCCTCCTGGCTGATTTGCATAAGAGGCGAACGGACAAGGCCGTAGGATGGGATATAGGAGCTCTTAGGTAAATCAAAGCCCAAAGTTTTCAACCCCTTCGGACCGACGACCGATCGAGATGCTTGTCTTGGGCGCTGAGACAACAATAACAGATGTAGAAACGCCGCGGCGACCGAGGTCCATTAATTGTTGTCCCTTTCGGCGCATCCTTGCGGCATCTGCTGCTTTCCTCGGACCTCGTGAGAAACCTCTCGAGATTCTGATTGGGAAATGGTTACGAGATCGCGCTTCACGCAGAGAAAATTATCAAACTCTTAAGGCATTATTTTTGTTGGTCGCTTTTGTGTTGGTTTCTTTCTTTTATTTTCTGTCATTTTACTTGGTCTTTCTTTTCATTTTCCTTTTCTTTTCCTTTTAGTTTTTATATTTGTTGTATTTTTTTTGTCTGTGTCATTTACATGATCATATTTTATGCAAATGGCCCCGGGGATCGGGAGTCTGGTAGACTTTAGGGGGAGATGCGCGGTGCTTGGGCGATGGCCAGCAGCGTTGCTCGGGCGTGGGCAATAAATTTCTCATTCGTATCGCATTAATTACTACAATATTATCAGCAGATACAGCCGAAAGCCCGAGCTACACAGATACTTTGATATTATATATATATATATATATATATAGTATATTCAGCAGCGATACACGGGCGCTGTTGCTGCCATATTGGAAATGGGAGATTCAGATATGCCCAGTAAGAGAGAGAGAAAGATAGGGGTTGCACGTAAAGAAAATTTATGGATATATCTATTTGATGGATAACTGTTTTAATTTGAATTTGTTATATAATAAACATTTTAATTTCTTTAAAAATATAAAGAAAATAAATATTCCTTTTGTGGTCAAATTTTATGTCAAACTTTGTACTTCTCATAAGTCTGTTGTCATCAAATTTGGTAGCTCTAGCTAGTCTAGTCTCCGAGATATAGGCAAACAAATAGACTAACGGACAGTAGACGGACAAACGGACAAACTGACGGACAAACGGATAAGGAACATATTTGCTTGGAGACAAACGGACAGAAACCAAAACGAAGAAACATTCAAAAGGACAAAAAAGCAAATGAAAAAAGCGACAGATGGACAGGAGGACAAGCAAACAAAAGAACAGAACATGGCTAAATTGACTCGCCTTATGATGCTCATAAATATATATAGACCTTTCAATGTGGAAAATCCTTTTTTATGGGTTCTTCATAGACCATTCTTTCAACAAAAATATAAGTAGCAAAGCAAATATCAAATTAAATCCACTTTAAATATATATCTATATCAATATATCAAATCATTTCTCCCAGTGTATCCCCAGAGAGACCTAAAGAGAGCTAGAGAGACACAGCGATCCAAAAGCTTAGCAGCAAAGCTTATAAAAGTTACACAATCCGTAGAAGCGAGACACACTCTTCAGATCCTTCAACGCAGACACACACACGTCAAGATGGAGACTGTGATTTATCAGATACTATATAATATCACAAAGATAATGCCAACACATGGAGATGATCTGCAATCCGTATCTTTGCCTGCAGCAGGATCTCTCACTGTACCGTGGCTCGGACATCCAATCCGTGTATGATAAGGCATAATTGGTAGTGCTCGTGGCCTCCTGCATGGTATATAAAATATAGAGAGAGAGCCTTATCGATCACCACAGACTGGACAAACTGATAACACTTCACTTCATTTTGAAGGCAATTTCCATACAACACTTTACCGAACGAAACGAAAAATCGAACACCGACCGAGATCGAAAACCGAACCGAAAGATACTCAGATAATTTAAGTTTAAGCCGATTAGGCGCCTTCTCGCTACTTTCAGAGAACAACAACATTAAAGAACATATAAACAAATGTTGCTAAAGCCTATGTATATATATTTAGATATATATATATATATAAACTTGATGCTGTTGTCGACCTTGTGGCTTTTCGATATCAACTGAAAACCACTTTGAGCGTTCGATAAACTTGTAGCGCCAATTCAGAGTTTTTGGAGTGTGGAGCCGGAGCGGAGCGGAGAGACTTAAAAAATAACAACAAATTAAACAGCAATAACAACAACAACACAAGCAGCAGCAACAACAAAACCATCTACAGCAACAAATTAAAGCAAAAGCAACAACAAATACAAGAACAACAGGCGACAACGTCGAAAGCAGCGTATATGAGACTCTGAATTGTGTTAACATGTTTCTTTCTTGTCTCCTCAACGTTGTCTCTGTTTCTTTCTCTCTTGCTCTTGTTGTCCCTGTGTAAATTGCTCTCTTTCTACCTGGTTATAGCCCTCTCTTTTGCTCTTGAAAGCCTCCATCTCTGCTGCAGGTAGACTGCGCAGGTGAACAGGTTTGTTTTTGTATCAAAATGTCCAAACGCTGTTGCACCTTTTAATATTAATAATAATAAAATGAGAAGCAAGAGACCAAAAGGCAATAACAACAACTAGAAAATTCATTTGATTAGCTAAACGACTTTGAGATACTCTTTTTTAGGGGGGATCTTGGGAGACATATATATGGCTTATAAGACATGGAAATGGGGTAGTGGTTAAAGGTTTAAAATTATTTTTAAGATTTTCTTTGTATTTTAACATGGCTACATTTTGTAGATACAAATTGCATAAGAAAATATAATTGTTTACAAATTATATAATATTTTAAATGTTATTTTAATAATAAAAGTAATCAAAAAAATAATTTTTTCAAAAAAAAACCAAAAAAACTCACATTTTTTAAAATTTGCATTCAAAATTGTTCAAAAATGATCTCAAAATTAAATGATAAATACATTTTTAAAGCATTTAAGTATCATTAAACCTCCATATTAAATTGTTTTTAAGTTATATAATTCATATTAATTGTCTCTTAATTAACCCATGTACCCCACCTCCAAGAAAGTGTATACAAATGCTCCATTTGCAAGCGCATGCGTGACAGTGACTTGGGGTCTGTGTCTCTCGGCCTGCCTCGTCGCCGCACCTCCTTTTGGCCCCCGGAGGCTGTGAAACGGCGACAACAGTAAAAATATTGAAATATTGTCAATCAAGGGGCTAACATGGGGTGGGGGGGACACTGAGATACTGAGAGGGATCGAGGGGAGAAATCATGGAGAGACACAGTCCGCGCGTTCTATACAAACGATAAGAGCCACTAAAAGTGTCGCTAAAAAAAAAAAATTAAAATAAAATAAAGGAGGAAAAAAACCAGCCGAAAAAAAAAAACGAGCAAAAATATATGTTTTACAGCTCAGAAATTTAATATGAGCGGCTAAAGTGAAAGTAAGCAGAGATGTGTGGGCTATATATACTATATAAAGTATATATATATACAATATCCATTCGCGAGAGTGACCGCGAACACTGTCATATCAGAAGGCTATAACCGAAGGTTATCCTTGTGTATGGAAATTTCACAAAATGCATTCGCATTTCGAACAATTTGTGAGGTTTCCGCATATAGCAATAAGGAAAAGGTACCTCTCTATACACTAGGCAGCAAAACTAGGGACAAAAGTTTATGGAAATTAACCAAAAGTATATATTAATAAACATAAGTCTATATAGGTTGGGGGAACTTTATGCCTTGGCAAATGTCAAAGTTTGTATATATTTTTTTTTGGAGAAGAACTCCTCAACGCAAACGATTTCGTCATTAATTATTATTAATTTATTTTCATGGCCATCAAATATTATTGCACTTTAAGCTTCGCTTGAATACGAAATTAGTTTTCTTCAAAAACTTTACGTAGGAGATATTCTATTAATAACTCTATCAAATGTCAAAGGGTAATTTGTATAAGAAAGGAAATGCAAATTTTAGTATTCAGCGTTTTATGACGTCGTTATCAATTTTGAGATATATTTTATGGATTATCGACATTGGTTGATTTTTTTAGCAAATTATTGAGTGACTATAATAATAAATATTGTATCTTTAGTTATTGAAAAGAAAATAATACTGTACTTAGGCTTTAAATTTAGGTATTAATTATCAAAAACTACTGCGTTTCCCAACATATCAAGTGATTGATGCAATCCCGGGAATTGTTTTCCGTTCGATAATTAATGAAATTATATATGTATATTTATGAATCCATATTCCGCTGTAAAGGGGTGCGCGGTTGCATAACTCTTCGTGCGGTTAAATAATGGAAAAATGTGCATAAACAATAAAATTGTTTTATTGCTTAAATGGCGAGAATAGTAAAAACGTAAAAATCGTACATTGCTTTCCACTCAACTCAACCGAATAATCTGGCTAATTTGGGGGATCGTAAAGGCTTTTTATAAGCCCACTCTCAGCCTGGCCCGAAGGCTGCATATTGGCAAATGCAATTTTGCTGGGTTTTTTTTGCGAAGGAGCTTTTTGACATTTAGGTGTTTGTTTTTTGTGACGAGAGCTTTAAGCTTCAGAAAGGCGTTTCCTGCTGGAGAGTGTAATTTTTGGTTTGATTTTCCTTTGATCAATATTTAATTTTACAAATAATTACTAGGTTTTTACAATAAATACTTCAACAAAAAAGTCGATTTTGTTATAAAAAGCATAAGTTTGCTGCTTGAATTAGTTGGGAATTTTAGCGCAATTTGCAGGCTCGTTTTGGCTTTCTTTCTTTTTTATTTAAATAAAGAATTAAAACATAATAGGTTAACTTTGAGTTACTCTTTAAGAAACCTCATAATTGCCTCTATTAATCCTTGAGTTTCACTTACACCTTTCACCCATCCACTTTTAAATCAAAACCCTGTTGCATGGTGTAAATTAAGACGCTGCAAGGGATATGTTATGCGGTGACAGACAGACACAATGGAAAGGATGGCTTGAAACAAAGGTCAGCCGTCCTTATATATACAAAAATTCCACTACAGATGCAGCCTGTGCCCCATCTCCTGGCCAAGCCATCCCCAGTTCGATCTGTCTCTGTCGCCGCTTTAATTTGACTTTAATGAAAACGTGGCAAGCCGAACACTTTTGGCAAGCAGCAGGCAGACGTTGAATGTGGCTGGGAATGGGGATGGGTATGGGTGTGGGGATGTGGCTATGGACATGTCCTCAGCTGCTTATCATGGGGGCCAGCAAACAAAACAAACTGTACATCAACAGAGGCCGAGATCTCCAAGCTGAGAGAGTGCGAGGCCAAAGCCAAGAGCAACACGCAAGGTCCAGCAAACGGGCCACATGCCAAAACCCAAACCCAAACTGAGTCGCAGCCTCAGAGTCAGTCTCAGTCCGAGTCTGAGTCCAAGTCCGAATCGAAGACGAAGACGACGTTTGCTCGGTCCATATGCGGAAACGCAATTTTGTCGTTATTTATGGACCTTGCCGCGCATGCAACATGCACGCCGCGTTGGCCAAAACCAACCAGGCAATGTTGCTGTTGTTGCAGATGATGATGCTGCTGCTGCTGCTGCAGCCTCTGCTATAACAGGATGGGACATTGGCATTAGAACCATGCACTGAAAAAAATGTAAAAACTGTGGCTGAAAAAGAGTTTCTTGGTTTGGGAAGTTTGATTTCTTGAAAAGTATATTATAATCCTTGATAAAAAGATTTTTGAAGCTGATTAAAAATTGGTTTAAACTTCTTTTACTCTGAAATTCATTTTTTTAAATTTATAAACCCAAGATTTCATCTATTTTCTATGAAATCTTTTAAAAACTTGTAGAAATATCTCAAAGAATAAATAAAATATATTCTATAAATTAAAGAATTAATTTAACCTTGATTCCAAAAAACCCTGAACCCCAATCAGTATTAAAGTATCCCAACTGCTACCCCTTTTCCTCGCTGTGTATAAAATATAGAAGGAGGCCGAGGAGGAGTGAGTTGCCTCTCTGCAGATGCAGATGCGAGATGTCCGAGCGGTGGCCATGGTGGTGGTGGTGGTGGCGATCCAAAAGATCCAAACGATCCGAACGATCCCAGCAAGCGATGCAACAACGATCCAAACGATCCATGCAGATGACGATGACTTAGTTGCCGCTGCTGCTGCTGCTGCTGCGAGGCGGCACCTTGCTCAAGGAGGCTGCGCTTGCATCTCACCTCGCTAACGGTTCTCTATTAGATTAATTTATATTCAAATTTTTATTACCCGCGCATACCACACCGCCGCCCGGGTGGAGAGAGAGACTGCTCTAAAATGAATTGCCAGGCGGTTCGGATGGGATGCGAGAAGGAGCAGAGCTGGGTTTCCGTGGTGCTGGAACTCTGGGTGTTATTAGCTCTCGCCTACTTGCACATTCGATGCACGCCAGAATGCCAAAGTTGTTGCTGTTGTTGTTGCTGTTGCAGGGGCAGCAATAACGTATAGAATAAACAGTTACAACGGAAGCTGTCATTCCACTTGGGGGGAATGGGAATGAAGCCTAGAGTTCTGGGGAGCTGAAGCCATTGGGGAATGGCCGGCCAGCCACCGATGAGGATGAGGAGGACTCCCGGCTTGAACTCAATGTTTGGGCCATGGAATGGGTAGAAGCCAGAATATGCGCTGGCGTTGCCGTTGCCGTTGCCTATCGCAATAATTAACAGTAAAATGTGCGCGCGCGCGCGGTGCAAGAGCGAGCGGTTAATTCAAATGCATGAGAAATGCAAATGACAAACATTGATTTGAAAGGACCAGAAGACCGGAGGAACCGCCAAATAGAAGCCGAAAACTCTCTGCCTCTGCCTCTGCCACTGCCATTGCCTGTGTCCCCAATTAAGATGTTGATGTGGTAACCGACCAACAGACCCGACCCACTCTTCTGGCCATGACGAAGGCAATTAGTCGAGATTTATGTTGCCGATAGAACAGGCGCTCCAATGAATACATCTAGTTGGAGTTGGAGTGGGCTTAGGGATATCGTATTATATGTAAATCTAGGATAATATCTGTTGTAAACTTTTGAGTAATTCTTTATATTTATTTGGGTTCTTTTTTATTTCTAGGTGGTGGAGATTGTGACCAAGGAGAGTTAATGAACAGAAGTTTACTAAGAAGGTAAGTAGGATTTTTGGAGTTTTAAAAAGTTTTTTAAAGTTAAAATTGGTAAAGTTTCTATTTAAAAATACTTGAATAATAGAAAATGGTTGTCCTATAAATAGGCATTAAAATGAAGCTTTGTTTTACTCTTTAAAATTAAGAAGAAATCATTAGAAACCTTGTTGTTAATAGGAATCACTCTTCTAATTAGATAATATTGTTTACTAAACTGGCAACTTCCTAAATTCTTGTAATTCCTTTATTCAAAAAGTCCTAATAATACATCAAGAAAATAATCCTTATCAGAATTTCCCAAATATCTTGCTTTAAGGACCGTAAGATCTTAAGCTTCCTTTACACATTTTATAAGCTATACCTCCTACCAGTGTAGACATACAATGAACCCTAACTTTGTGCCCCCCAAGAGTCCCAATTAAGCCACTAATTAAGGGGCACAACATAACCTTTAGTAAGACACAAAAGGGTAACACTTGGCAGAGGACCAACCCTTTTGCCAAAAGCTACCAAAAAGACCCCTTGTGAAGCTCAACGCCTCTTGTGGGCAATTATGAGTGCACAGCAGTGGATAAGGATATGAAAGAGGGGTCAATTTTAAGAAGAATTTTTTAAATAAAAATAGATTTTATAAAATAGAAAAAAAAAAACAAAAAATTGTAAATAAAAGAATCATCACCAAATTAATTAAAATTAAAAATCATATAAGAAAAGTTCAAAACGATATTTTTTTAAATCAAAATCTTATGAATGAAATATTTTATTCTTTGGAAAAGTCAAAGAAATTCCTTTGGATTTAAAACCAACTCAAAAAGAGTCTAAAAATATGCAATAAAATATTTTAGGAACCAGTATGGGGCCTTCGCTTTTGTAGCATACTTTTGGGCACTTTAAAAACCGATATTAAATGTCCAGAAATTTCTTTCAAATCTCTAAATATTTACTAGAATTCTATAAAGGTGTTATAGTTATGTCGCATAGTCCACTCACCTCTGCAGATGCTCCTCCACTCCAGCGGGCAGGGCGCCATCGGCCACTATGTAGACAGGCTGTCCGCCGGCGCCCGTGGCGGTGGCATAAGGAAGTCCAGCCTGGACAACGACCTGACCGTCGGAGACCAAGCTTCCTATGTCGCCGCCCGAATAGATCTCCAGACCCTTTTGGTCCGTGGTGGAGTATATAACCGTCTTGCTGCCATCGTTGTAGATCAGATCGATATGCTTGTCCGTCTGATACAGATCCGGATCGAGTTTCTGGGGCACGGACAGGTGGGGCAGCTGCTTGACCACCCCATTGGGATCGGAGGTGGTGTAGATGATGGGCCCACCGCCGGCGGCGGCGGCTGCTGCTGCTGCCGCGGCAGCCGCATGCTTTTTGTGGTCCTCATAAATGTCCGCCTCCGTTTTGATCACGTTGCTGTCATTGCCGCCGCTGTAGTGCAGCACGGAGGCATCCAGGGGCAGGGGAGAGGTCTGATAGACATTACCCTGGCCATGGTCATTGTTCATCTTCTGGGCCTGGTTGTACATGGCGGTGGCCACCGCATTGTCGTTGGGCATCAGCTTGGAGGGATCGCTGACGATTCGCGTGAGGATGTGCTCGCCGGCCTCGTTGCGCGACAGGATGTGATGCTCCCCGTTGATAATCTCCCGCGAAATGATCTGCTGTTGCTCGCCATTGGGACCCACAACTCGGATGATCTGGTTCTCATCGAACTCGATCTTGGCCAGCGGCTGGTGCTCTGTCTGCTGCTGCTGTTGTTGCTGCTGCTGTTGGGCCTGCTGGTTGCCCATTTGGGCTGCAATCCTGGCATCGATGGCATGACCCTCGTCGGGATTACTGCCGCCTCCGCCGCCTGGTCCCCCATCCGGTGGCATCACCACCTTGGGTGTTTCGTAGATGAAGACGGCCTCCTTGTCGTACAGCTTGGAGTTGTCTGTGTGCAGGTCCAGCACATTGACATTCGTCATGGTGGCCAGCTCCGGTTGCGGTGAATCCGGAGATCGGTGCATTGTGGTCAGGAGTGGCACACCGTTGGGCGCCAGCGGTGAGCTGTTGTTGTTGTTGTTGCCTCCTCCGCCGCCTGCTCCTCCTCCTCCTCCGTTATTTCCTCCGCTGCCCTGCTGGATGGGCGACAGAGAGGCGTCACTTAGTATACCGACACCCACACCGACCCCCACGCCCAGGCGACTGTGCTGCTGATGCTGGTGAAGATTATGGGCGTGATTGTGGCCGTGCGAATGGCCGTGGGACAGCGAGAGCTCGTTGGACGTGATGACGCTCGTTGTGGCGGTGGATGTGGACATTATTCGCTGTGTCTGGTGGCTCCTGCTGCTTCTGCTTACTGAACTAATTTGAACTGGACTTGGACTTGAACCTGGACTTGGCTTCCGAATTGCACTATGACTTGGTCATGGACTGGTCGTGGACTGGTCATCGATGCCCGGTCCTTGGGAGGTTGCTCAAGTTCAAGTTGTTGCTGCTGTTGCTGTTGCTTTTGCTGCTGCTGCTGGCAAGTATAAACATAATAAATATCACTAATCAACGGATTGATGGAAGGCACTTCGTTGTTGTAGTTGTAGTTGTAGTTGTAGTTTGTGGTTGCTCCAGTTACAGATGGATAGTTTCTTGGTTGGATTTGATGGTTTGTTGGTTTGTTGGTTCTTGGTTGGCTCTTCGTCTTGCTTGTTGGTTGTGTGGTGTGTCGTTGTTTCAATTTACTGCATTCTATGGCACTAAGGAACTTCCTTCGCTTTGTTCTCAGCTCAGCTGCAATTAGACAACAGAGACAATGGTCATAATTAGTAGCAGTTGTGGGAAAGAAGAGATAAAGATATAGTTTTAGTGAAGTTTCTGTTAGGAAGCGAAAGACAAACTGGAGCAGAGATCTAAGATTTCTGGGTTCAAGTGTAGAAACAACAAAAGAAAGGTGTAAACTGTCAGGTAATATAGGTAGTAATTATTAATAAACTAAGCTGTACAAAGGCTCTTTCTTTCTTTTACTTTGTTGCCATAAAAAAGGTAAAAAAATTGAAAAATAATTCGAATTAGCATAAGATTTTGTTGTAGTAAATGGAAATAAATTATTTATTAATTTCATAAGCTGGTTTATGGGGGTTTTGTAATGTTTTCTGAATTAATTTGAATTATTTTTTCTTAAGGAATAAAATAAAATGGATATATTTCATATTCAAGCCTTGAATTATTCTTTAAAAAATTTGTAGTACAAGAATTCATCCTACTTTTTATATTTAAAGCCCAATTTACATATAAAATTTAAAGAAAGCTTTTGATAAACATTGTTTTCTGATTTTTAAAAACTTTTAGAAAAAAAGTTACGAAATTTTATTATTTAAAATTATTAATAAAATTTAAAAAAAGCTAAAATAGTTCACTGGGAATTTAAATTAAACAAGTAAAAGCTCTGCCTTTAAATAAATCCGGAACCTACTCCATCCTAAAGTTAACTAAGCTCAAACCCATTTGAAAATATAAAATCTAATAATAATATAAAATGTTTATAATAAAAAATTTCTTACGAAAACCACTAATTATTCTTGAAAGTTCAATGCCTCCAAACTGCTCTCAGTTGTCACCTAATAAACCCAGTTAAGTCCGCTAAAAACAGTGTGAATCATGGCCTTATGCTGCCTGAAAGGTAATTCCCATTTAGCATTTCAAAAGGCCCTTTGCCAATCACCTTTAATTTTCACCTGTTGTTGGCGGCAATTACCAATAAGTTCGTAAAGCAAAAAAAAAAAAAAAACAAGAAGACAACAACACAATAAAAAGTGGCATCCGTCTGGCGGCAGTCTGCTTGGCGCCCGCCACCCCCGCCTTCGCAGACACTCGAAGAAAAAACGGGTTCAAACGATGAGCACACACAAAAAGCAGTCAACAAACAAACAAACAACAAAAGCGGAAAAGCGCAAAGGGGCAAACACACAACACACAATACAATACAATACAAAAAAAAAAAACACACACACAAAAAATGGGAGGGAATGAAGGCAAGCAAAAAAAATAAATAAGTAACACGTGGCCGTCGAACTAGTTTGACTCCTTCGCAAATGTCAAACGTGTAACTGCATAACTCAGCGCGGTTCATCAGCAGCGGCCGAGGCAGAGGCAGAACAACAAAGCAACAAACACAACAAGGTAACAAAACAGGTGGAAGAAGCCTCGACGTCAACTGCGACTGAGGCAGCGACAGAGAGCAGCAACCATATTTGTGTGTTGTATGTTTTTTTTTTTTTCTTCTGTATTTTGTTTACTGTTTACAACGGGGCTTTGTGTGAAATTAAACACAGTACTACTTATATATACTATATATATATATATATATATATGTACAAGCAAAGCAGAGACGACAGCCAAAGCAAACCAGTCAGTCCATCAGCTGTTAATAGTCCAGAATCCCCCATCTCGGCCGAGTTAGCAAAACATGTTTATGAGGGATTTTGAAACCGAAACCGAAACCAAACCGAAACGCAGCCCAAACACAAAACAGCAACAGCAACAACAACAACATCAACATCGAGAACAGGTACTACTCCACACCGGTAGCAGCAGGCCCAAACAACAACAATCAGCTCCAGCTCAATCCTTGACCTAATCCAGAAGGCTGACTTTCTGGTTCCACGCCAACCAAGCCTGCCCAGGTTCAGGTTCAGCTTCGGCTACAGGTCCCAGGTCCAGCTCCAGGTTCGGACCAGTGCCAGTGCCAGTTCCCAGTTCCACCGATATTGTTGTTTGATGATAAAGCCAAAAAATTGCTGCTGCCGCCAGAGTTCACACTGGTGTTGCTGCTGCTGCTGTTGCTGCTGGGATGTGGATGTGGATAAACTCGTTTGTCAGCCCAACCCGGCGAGTTCACGACGTCTGACGACCGACTTGCTCCTCGCCGGGTTCCGTTAGTAGGTGAGGTCAGTGTCATGCGGCGGCGGTGTGCGCCTATAGACTAGTTTTTTTTTTTTTTTTTGGCACTGACCACCATCCACATCCACCTAAGGCATCCCACGCGGGATGGTATGTCTCTTAGTTAGTTGGAATTTTGTAATTAAACTGTATCTAGAGGTTAAAGCGAAGAAGAACTTGGGTTCTTGACTTCAGAAGGGTCTGCATACCAAATTTGGGATGTGCAGATTGAAAAGGTCCTGAGATATCGAAGATATTAGATTTGAATATAAATACGATTATTTCTTTCTAATTTTAAAGGAAATATCTAAATCTTAGAGTCCAAAATCCTCTTACATCTTAGAATATTTCAAAAATATTATAAAGTTTATAAATTAATCTAAAATATATATTTTAGGAATATAATAAATCATCTTCCTATAAATATTCCTCAATAATTCATTATAGATTTTAATCATGATACTTGTAAAACATTATTTACCTTAGATTTTTGCCTTCCAAAATCATCATTTTTCATTTCCAAAGCTAGTAAACTACCAAAACGTGTTGATAATAATGAACTAAAATTAATAATTATTTAAAAATGGCAAACTCCCTATAAAATTATCTTAAAACATCCAACATCCGATCCGATTTGATGCGAGACCCCCTTGACTTTCTACGCAATTCGAAAGGCAATTAGGAAACAATTAAAGCAACATCAACACCCTGGCTCACGAACGATTCCAGCCATCAAACTGGGTCATCCGTGGTCATATCGAAGCCAAAAGACCATCCACAGCCATATAGACACATCGAGAAAGACCCTCGGGGGATCTGTGGCCCGGACCAAACTTTCCAACTTGCCGCTTGAATGGAAGATGAAAGATGGAGTATAAGGAGTACGGGGTACGGAGTGCGGAGTGCCGAGATGAAGGTGGATAGATGGATTCTGGCCAAGACCCATTACTCATACGGTGGGTGCAAAAGAAATCAGCAAACGGCAAAGAAAAGCAACAGATAGCCAACGCAAATGGGAAGCGATGTGGCGAAGATAATCCCAATTAATCTCATTGAGGAGATTTGTGAGGGAACTTTCTTGGCAAAAATGCCTATAAATAGAGAGATTATGGTACAAGCTTATGCTTTAATGATAAAACATAAAATAAAGAACCATTTCTAACTAATAGAATAATAGTAATAATTTTCCTTAACAATTTCGAACTTAACCCAAACTATCTCACCTCAAAAGAACCTCTAACTTTCAAGCTAGTTTTCTTATTTTTATTTAATGACTTATAAACATTTATGGCTTACACCCCCGCAATACCTTTAATTATTACGCTATATTGCGCGAGATTTACAGCTATTCGATCATCAAAACAGGTATGCCAACAAAAGCGTAGTTGAGAGTAGGAAACTTATGGGCAATTACTGTATTGATTGGCTTAACAATAAATCGTAAATCAAGTTTAAACTAAACTAAGAGTGAGAGAGAGAGAGAGAACTGCAAGCTAACGGCCTTAGTAGATCACTATAAGGAAATCTTTGGCAGCGAAAGCTATTTGCATATTTATAGCTTACAGAACCTTGATCAATTTCTAATCTAAAACTAGGTTCCTTGAAGGCAATCTAGTGGTATATATATATAACATATGCATATCTGATGGAATCAGATGCAAAAAAAAAATTATCTTTAATAAATTTTCCATCTCCCAAGACCCCGAACTACTGCTAATATTTTGATCAAGCCCTAGAAACTGTCCACCTACGCTGGCTTCTTGGTTACCAAAGACACATCAAATCCCATCATGTATTTACTATATGTTGTAAATTAACCCTCTCTCTCTCTGATTCTATCAGTTGGGAATCATCATCATCATCACATGTGAACATATAACCCCCGAGATCCCAGACAACGCCTACAACGTGAGATCTATGGGTCCGGGTTCCCTATTATCCAGTGACCACCTTTTTCCCCCTTTCAATACCAACGATCTTAGATACAAACGTAGTGAATACCAAAAGCAATTCCATTTCCAATCCCATTAAGATTTGACATAATTTGAAATTTGGATTTTACGTCTCCTCTGCCATACTTAGGGAGAATATGGTGGAGATACGAGAGAGGAGAAGAGAAGACCGAAGACTGGGGCGGGTAAGAAAAGACAAGAGAAGAAATGCGCAGCGTAACCCTAAGACATCAACGGTCAGAGTTGCGGGCATCAATAACCAAAGCCAAAGACTGGCGGACTGAGGCTGAGGCCGGGCACTGGGAATTGGTGGAAGACACACTGTGAAAAATTGGGGTTATTTATATGGACTTTATTTATTAAAATCTGAGTTGCACCTAAGCCAGGTAGTTTCAGGAAGAATTGATATTTATTAGTAATTGTTTTTGTGTAAAACAAATAAATAAATACACCGAAATAAATAATTCCAGAATAGGTACAATTTCTTTGATTAATATCAAAATAATAAGAAAAATACCACCTTAAAATATCAATTACCAAAAAGTCCAACCTATTTCTCTTTCTGTACAATGGAAAGGGGAATGGCAAAAGGGGCATAAAGACGAAGAGTGGGAGAGGCATGGGAATGATGGGGGATGGGGGAACCGCTGCAAGAGTCCGGGAGTCGGGAGTCGGGAGTCAAGAAGGCCCGAAGAAACGAAGAAAGGCAAAGGCGAAAGAAAAGAAAAACAATAAACGTTAACACGAACACGAAAATAAAATAACTCTCTCACGAAGTTCCCCTTGTGGCCCGCGCCTGTATCTCTTAGTAGGTGTGCTTCTGTGTGTGTGTGTGTGTGTGTATCTCACGGCTGAAATGTAACCGTGTTCGTGTCCATGTGTGAGTGGCTGCGTAGATGTTCATTTTACTGTACCATAATCGCAGCCCCAAATTGATCACCATCACATCGCGCACAAAAAGCAAAAAGACAACGAAAACTAAAAATCATAATAAAAAGAAGAAGCCAAAAAGAACACAAGAAATAAGAGCTATAGAATGAGAGGCCGAAAGTCCAGGGGGAAACGTAATCAAAAAATACACACACACACATGGAAGGGGCAACATCATCGATTTTCGAACAAGAAGGCAGCGCTGTTGCTGCGCAGTCGACGTCGAGAGGCGAAAAAAAACACCTTTTGATCCCTTTTCGCTCCCACTCTGTTCTGCTATTGCTCTCTGGGATACCTCTCTTGATCGGGCTCTCCCGCTCTAGCACAGCATTGTTGGCAACACCAATACCTGTGCGCCTTACCTGCTGCTGCTGCTGCTGCTGCTGCTGCTGCGCAGCGGCGACTTCGAAATAAAACCAAACAAAGAGGAATGTGTGCGCGAAAGAAACCCACCAGCAGCAACAACAACAACAACATGCCAAGCAATGGAAACAAAAACAACAACATTAACTGAGGCTGGGAGCTCCGAAAGACTAAGGCTACGGATACAACGATGTCTGCACAACATACAGGGTGTCCACTGTACCAGACCATCCAACCGTAATAGTGCTTGCAATAAACAACCGCAATGAAAGGGTTATAATTTGAATTAAATGGAATTTTTAATTGAATTGGAGTATCTATAAGCTAATAACAACAGTGAATGAGGGAAATTGGTTAACTTTAACCGCTAATAATATGTTAAGATCTCATGATAAACTTAGCTGCGTTAATAAAATATTTGCCATAAATTATTGGAAATTAATTACAAAAATTGTATTAGATCAACAGAAAATCTAGATTATTGACAAAAATACTAACCGGAATAAGATGAAAATTTTATATTTGTGTGTAAAAAAGTTATGAGAATTCAATTAGTATGATTGACTTTCTTTTGCCCATTATATGAGTTACTAAAAAAATATTAGTTTAAGATTCAAACTTTATTAAAACATGCTCTATATTAAAATAGATCAACACGTAGTTAATATACTTCCTTCTATACCAATAATTTAAATACTATTTCAAAATTCAGAAAAGTTTCTAGAAAACTCTGCCATTCTCTAAATGTTTGTTAAAAAAACCTTTTATTATACATTGATTTTTATATAATCCTCCTCTTTGAATATCATTACTATTTACTATTATCCTAAATCAAAATTACAAATCAAGAAAGGTATTGAGACACAATTAAAAGCTGATTTATAGGGTATTTTCGAGTACCCAATCCTCGGGGATACTCTAAACAATTACAAAAGTGCACCTTTAGTTTCCAAAAGTGAGCAATAAAACTGTAAAATCCTAAATTCACACATTTAAAGCCTTCTGTTTGGAAATCGCAGCTATTGTTTTTAAATCCCCAGTGAAGCCTGACCTTTATAAGCCCAGAATGCACCGAGAGAAATTCTGCGTGATCGAAAAAGATTAATTTCATATTTGATTTTAAAAAGTTTCGCAAATATTAAAAAAAAAAAAATACATTTAATTTGCAAATCTCATTTATAGAGACTTTAATTTAATTTAATGTGATACTTTAATGTGATATTTTTTAAAATATATTCATATTTAAATGTAATTTCAATATTCACCCTATTATCTAGGTTCAACCATTAAATTAATAATGTTTTTTGTGCATTTAATTTAAAATATTAATGATATCCTTGATACAAGATGAATTTAAAACGATCCTCATTTTATGTATTTCATTTCCTACCACCCTAACAACTTTTCTCACAGTGTAATCCCTGCCTGAGCCGAGCCAGGGCTACAGCCTGATGCGTTTATAATTACTTCTTGGTAGGCTGCTACTCACTTTTGGGCCGTATTGTCCGGATCAGGATGCGGATTTTGGCACTTGGTGAGGATCTATGGCACTCGAGCGGGCTGGAACTGTGTAACTGTGGAGCTGCTAGCTAGCTGGTGGAGTCCGGGAGGCTGTCTGGATCCGATCTTAAATGTTGTTGTTGCTGGTGGTGGTGGTGGTGGGCCGATGTTGTTCGTGGTTGTTGGCTGCTGGCTGCTGCTGGTGGGTGCACCTTTCGCCACTCTTTGTGCTGCTTCGGCTGCTGTTGTTATTGTTGTTGTGCGTCTGGGGGCTTTTAGCCTGGCTCTTTGGGCCTTATGGCTTGCACAATGCCTGGCTTTTGGCCGCTTCTAATGCGCCACTCTTTGTGGTATGTGGAGCTGCTGCTGCTGCTGCTGTTGCTGTCGTTGTGGTGGTGCTAGTGCTGCTGGTTGTATCGTTGGCGGCTTGTGCATTTTGGCTTAGCATTTTAGCAACATTTCGCCAATGTTGCAGAGATGCCAGAGGACGGAGGGGGGTGGACTTTTTCTTAGCTTTGTTTATTGTATTATTCACTTTTATACACTTTAGTTTTCACGCTTTTTCCCGCTCGTTAGTTATTAGCTTGTGTGTTTTGTTGGGGCTGCTGGTGGCTGTTGCTGTTATTAATCACTATTTTTATTTTGAATTTTATTATTCGCTGTTCGCTCAGCTTTTTGATGGCGTCTCACGCACACACACACACTTCGGAACACACTCGCACAACTCGGAACACTCAAAGCACACACGCTCTCCGAGAGACTGGCACACAGATACTAAAACTCATACTCGCGCACTATCTCACACACACACTCTCGGCTGGCTGTGAATATTTTTTCGCTTTTTTCAGCCTTCTCTTCCTCTTCGTGGCTCAAATAATATCTGTGTGTGCGCGCTTGTGTGTGTGTGTGTGTTTTATTTAATTTCGAAAAAGTTTAAGCGCGATTTTCTGTGTTATTTGTTATTTGTGTTTTGTTTTTAGGTTGTTTGTTTCAAGACACACGCGGCTTAAACAGTTATTTATATAGATCGGTTAACACTGATTTGGATATATAATTCACTGGCGAGCCTCGGATCGGCATTAACTTTTTGACTTTCCGTGTGCGCGGAAAACTTGTCGTCGCTGTCGCTGGATCTCGGCTCTCGGCTATAATGCCCAAAGAGTCAATTGGAGATTGTTCAACTGTTGAATGTGCTGCTGCTGCCTCTGCTGCTGCTGCCTCTGCCGGCGTCTCTGCCGCCTTAATGGTATTGGTGGCAAGGTGCTGTCCGTGTGCAGGTGAGAGAGCGCTCGATTATTATTGCTTTTTATGGTTTCATCTCTTTCGTAACTGATATTTGAGCGAGGCAGCGACGCGGGCAGCGCTGGCAGCGCCACTCGAATTCATTCGAATCGATGATGTTGTGTGTCTACACTCCAAAACACACACACACACACATACACCTGAGTGGCAAACACAGGTAGCTACCCTTTGCGTGTGTTTTGGTGCACCTGCAGAGAGGTGTGCGCAGCAGCAGCAGCAGCTAAGCTAAGCGGACGCAGGTACAAAAGACTTAGGCCACGAACCTTCTGCTGCCCGATCAAAAGACTTAGGCAACGAACCTCGGCGGTTGTCTTGCACGTGCGGCAGCGAGAGCGAGACGGGGGGTGGAGAAGGAGTCGCCTTCACCCGCACTGAGGCTCAACCGCTCCTGCTACGTTCATTTCGCTGCATTGCATTCATTATCGAAAATTCGAAAATCGCCTTTTCGAACTTGTCGCTGTTCTTTTTAGCCACTGTTGCCATTGTTGTTGCCATTTGGCTTGTAAGCCGCCGTCGCGTGAAAGTGGTAGTGCAATCCAAGCATCAGGTAGAGAAACACACGCACACACTGGCAGCAAAGGTGAGAGAGAGGGATCTGGGAGAGAGATAGAGAGCACCGCATGCCAATGCACTGAAAGAAATGGTTTACTGATCGCTTGGATACCTAAGGTTTCATTTAATTTAATGATTTTTGAAGAAAACAAAATCCATACTATATTAAAATTTATAAAATATGTTAAACCAATAAAAAATATACAACAAAAAATATATTTCTAAAAAATATGATTTTATTACCTTTAGCTAAAGAAAATACCTATAATATATTTTCATTAGTTTTTAATTTTACAAATTCAATTAATTATTTAGCTTTAAGTGGTTCCTCTTTTTTTTCTCCGTGTGGCATACGTAAAATAGTTGTGCATGTACCACAAACGAATATAGCGAATACGCCGTGTAGCTGCCGCCACAGCCTCCGATCGTTCTGGCTCTCTTTCTCCCTTCCCGCTTGCTTCCCCTAGCCCGGGCCTGGCTTTTGGTTAGCCTCAGTCTCCGTCTCAGATACGATTCTACGAGTACAACCTCGCCAGGCGGCGGCAAATCAGCGGATCGCCGGACGGCGGACAGACGAAGCTTGTGTGCTTTCCGCCACGGCAAAGGGTGTCTCCCTCACGCCCGCCCCCGGGCTGTACGTCTCTGTTTGTCGTTTGGAGCTGGCGCACGCGTGGATCTGAAGTTTATTGTGGGGATATACATATATCGCGAGCTAAAGTGCGATATGACATATCGAATAAAATATCGCGCTCGTTATTTTAGCGATATAAAAATCTAAAAAATATATTAAATTAATTTTTCTTATTTTAAAACTACTTTTTTAATTTCTTTATTATTATATCCAACAAATATATTTTCAAACAAAGTCTAGGGTCTTCTTGGGCACAGTCTAATGTATCAAAATATATCGAACGATTATATTTATTTTTCGAACTTATTTATATATCGACTTCGAATCGGTATTTGCTACTATATCCCTACTTGGATCTGAGTTTACATCGTTGCGGTGGCGGTTTCCTTTAAGATGTAAAATGTTCATGTAGACTGTGTAGTGCTTTCTTTACACGTTAGCGGCGCTAAATGTAAAATAAGTCTAACAATTTTGAAATTAAATTTAATTGCATTTAAAAAATACTTTCCAAACTGTGAAAATTGATTAAGTTTTGTTTTATAAAATAATATATTTTCAACATTAAATTAAACTATTTTTCTTTGTAGGTACAAATGATGTAAACAATCTAATAGAATAAAATAAAAATTGAAGTTTGATTTGGCAAAATCGCTTAAATAAAGATTAACTTTATAAAAGAATATCTAAAAATACCAAAATTTACCAAAAAATTTTAATTATAAAATTAGAAATCATATTTCAACACCTATTTCGATATTAATCAAATAAAAAGAAAATGTAAGTAAAACCAATATTTTTCCCACAAAAGTTTCAAGATTATTAACTTCTCAGATGTCCGGCAAGGTAATTTTCAAAAACCCAACCCAGGACTTGCGATTGATGGAGTTTATGATTGCAAATCCTGACTTTACCAGGGGAAAGGAAAACCGTGTTGTTACAGCCCAGAAGTGGGAAGAATTGCTCGGGATTCTGAATGCAGCTGGTCCTCCGGTTAAAAACATGATCGCATGGAAGAAGGTAAGGGCTTTCGAATACTCTTAATATTGTAATTTCAACAAATTTGTATTAAACTTTAAGTGGATAAAACTATTTACTAAAATTCAATTTTCTATTATTTTAAGATTAAAGTAAATCGGATTGCTGGTATTCGTTCAAAGCTTGGGAAGTCCCCAAGTGGCGATAGCCTGTTCCTGCTTGAAAAGAAGGTGGCCACCATCTGTGGGTTCTTAGATCCGCCTGAGGGCGTAGTTAGGAGCACCAGGATCAAAAGGCAGCCCGATCTCCTAGTCCTGAATGAGCCGCAAGTCAAGAAGAAGTCCCTTGCCCGGAAAACCCTCGTCAAGAAGCTCATCGTGAAGAAACCCATCGTCAAGAATGAGAGCCTGTCGGAGGATGAGGGAGAGTGGGAGGACGTGGAGTCCAAACCGTTGCGCAATCAGCCATCGGGGTATATGCCGAAAATTCTGCAAACTCTTCAAACAATGACTGGTCAGCTAGCTGAGCATTTTCGTAACATCGAGGAAATCGAGAGAAGGAAACTAGAAGTGACCAAGGCCATATCGGAAAATATTGCCAAAATGGTCAGGAATTAAAGTTGAAGTTGTACGTTAAACCCGAATTTGGTTGAGAAAGTTAGTTTGAAACTAACGGAAGCATTTAACAATTACGGAAAAACCATTACTCAAACCTGAACATGGCTGGAAAAATTAATTTTGAAACTAACAAGTAAGAAGTATTTAAAAATTATGGAAAATTATCGTCTTAAGTTTTTCAAAGTTTTCAGACAAAATTTTTAATGATTTTTTTGATGAAATTATGATCTTAAGTTTTTCAAAGTTTTCGGACAACATTTTGAATATTATTGAGAACGTTAATTTGATATTAACAAATGCATTCAAAAAGCTACGGAAGATACTATATAAACCTGATAATGGTTGTGAAAGTTAATTTTAAAAGTAACTGTAGTATTTTAACATTACGAAAAATAATGTTCTTAATTTTTTTTTAAGTTTTCGCACGAGGTTTTGTAGTATTAATACACATAAAATAAACATAAACATTACGAAAAATAATGCTCTTAAGTTCTAAAAAGTTTTCGCACAAAATTTATAAATAAAATTTTCGAAAATGAAAAGCTTTTGTGTGTTTTTGGCTTTTTATAAAATCAAAAATATTTTGTAGAAAAGTATTTGATATCTTTTTAAGGAATATCAATACCCCAGTAATTTCTAAACTTAATTTAAAAAGTCTAGATCTAGTTAATCCTTAAATAATCTCCTCCCGAAAGTAGTACAATAACCAGTTCAAAGTTTGAATTTGAGTTTTATTTTCATGTTGGTTTATTGTTGCAATATATTAAATGTTTAAAACTAAATTTAGGCTTAGTTTAATCATTTTGTTTTCTTTGTATTTATTGATCTTGCCGTGTTTTGTTTTGTTTTTTTTTATGCATTTATTCATTAGTTGTTGATTTTTGTAATAAATTTTATTTATGCTTTTTAACTGGTCGAAACTTTTCACTAATGCTTGATTACGTTTTTCTTTTTCTTTTTTTTTTTTTTT
>JAEIIL010018001.1:0-20206 GCA_018905715.1 Drosophila lini
AGAACGCATATGTTGATGTTTAAATTAAAAGTTAAACTAAACTATATTTAATTTATTCAAAATAAATCATAAACATTTTAAATTTCCAGTGATAGTTTTATACGTCTTCATTCAAATATTATTTCATATATTTTTAAAGGTTTTAGCGATACTTACATTATGCTCTTTAAAATATAGCATTTCTTTATCTCAGTATTCAAATTTTTAAACATTTTGATCATCAAGCTTATAGTTTGTTCATATTACAGTTAGTACTTAGTTAGGCATTCGATATTATAATTTGTATTAACACTGTTTTCAAACATTGTCATTCTGGTTAACAACCTTTAAGACTATGATCATAAGCAGAACTCAAACCAAATCAAAAGATTGTCTAGCTAAAGCAAGCAATTATGGATACAACTAGGCAAACTTATTATTTTGGCGGATACTTATAAGCTAGGTAACATCTAAACGGTTTTACGGCCAGGCGTTCTATGAACAATGCAAGCGATATCTCAGAGGTGTGGCGTGTATGGTGTATTCACAGTGTCTGAATGTTGGTGAAGGGGGGATGTGGAACCCGAGGGAGCCCTAGGCCCCATCCATGTGACTGTAAATTCCACACAAAACGAAAAGAGGAAGCGACGACGACATTACAACATTGAAGGACAACAGTGAGGAGTCATTGAAAGAGCTGCTCTAGGAAAACATATACGTATATTGGTAGCATGGCAATGGAGACAACGATCACCGATCGGATCCTCGGCTCGGGCATAGCGATTGAGTAATTGATTTGGTTAGTATCGTAAGTATTTGATGGGGTTTTTTTTATGGTCGCAAGGCACACACGCACACACATTTTCTTAGGGGCTAATGTTCAGTAAAGCCAAGTCCAAGGCTCATGAGTAGATGGGCACAACATCACGGCTTGTTTATAGGTATATAAACAAAATTGCATATTTATATATATGGAGAGTATATAGACATCGATATCGGGCTTGGGGTTTGCTTTTAATTACGTTCTCTCTTGTTGCTGTTGTTGCGTGTTAAACGATTGTTGTGGTTAAAGATGTTTCTGGTTCTGGTTGTAGTTTGTTGTTCTGGTTGTAGGTGTTATGTCATTAGATCCACTTTGTTATCAGGGAACTCTCAACTCGGTCACACAAAATAGCATAGTCTTTACCGGTACGGTAACGGAATGTTGCAATTGTTCATTTGTCTCATTCAAAACTTAACGGAAAACATTAAAACATAACTGAATCTCTAGGAACGATCTCTGACTCTGTGATCTGCCTCGAACTCTTTCGAAACTCATCCATCAGGAATTTGTCAGGGTTCGAAACTCAGCACTCGGTGGTTTTTAAACTCGAATCACTTAAGCTATAATGAAGATTTTTGTGAGAAAGAGTTATAAAAACAAATTACTTTAACAGACACAATTGACTGATATGTTTTTGTTCTTTCTAGTTCGATTTTATCTTAACGACTTCACGTTGGATTTTTCGTGTGTTAGTTCCGTTGATTAGTTTGTAATTAACAAAAGGAGCCACATTCGCTTTGGTTAGTAGTATTAATTTTTTAGGGCGATCCCTTGTGGATTGGTTACCTTGTATATTAAAGCTAAACACTTGTTGGGGGGGTTTGTATCGATAGTATTTGAGATAGATCAGCCAATTAGATGTCAGGTATATTTACTCGCTGCATCTTGTTTTTAAATTAAAATACTTCGCTCCAATAAAAACAAGGAAACGTAATATAATAAAGTAATATGGGGCACATTCTAGGGTGTGTACTTCTTAATATCAGTTATTGGGATTCAGAATTCAGAGTCTGCAAGAATCCCATTTGATTTATGTTTTGACTTTACCTGTTTAAGATCTGCTCTGGAACAATCTCAAATGTATATGCTTATGTATCGAGATGTGTGGCTGTGTGTTTTGCTTGACTTTAACTCTATGGCAGCGAAAGCGTTTCTAGTTTAGCTGTTGGATGAAGCTGCACCCAAATAGTACTACGTTTGTTCTACATTAACTAGACTATGTAATCCGAAATGAGATCTAATGAATGCTTACTACGAATGTTAGGAAAACATAATGCTGTTTTGATTTTAATTGTATTAATTTAGTTATCGATTAACGAACAGCCAAGAAACTACAATAAAACAAAAAATCAGCCGCCTAGTCTCATTGGTTATTGGTGTTGCTCTCGATTTGAATTGTTATTATATCAACATTTGTACATGCCGCAGGCAATAACGAATCGTATAGAACTCAGTGGGCTATAGTCTGTACATGATTTAATTTGCATTATTTTTGGTTGGAATGCAGCAGCTACATAGTCGGAGTTCGAACAAAACAAATTAATAAGAATACAGTCATATCGGTGTATCGGGTAAGATTTAGTTGCGTTTTTGTTAGGGTCAAATTTGGGAGAGTGTGAAAACAACAAACGAACCAATCGATCGGAATTAATTTCAGAATTTTATCCAGTAAAAACGAATAAAGTATAAACACATTAAATAAGGTTAATAAATTGTTGTGCATTTTTGCTGTTGCTGTTGCTGTTGCATTTATGCTGTAGTTGATTGTTAGGTTTTGGTTTCTGTTTTAATTTTATTATTGCAATTTGCAGCATTTTAGGCTTACCATTGTTATATGGATGCAATAAAATACCACGATTGCGGTTGCTGAAATTAATGTTCGGGGATTGAGTAAAAGTTTGGTTTATGTGGCTCTTTTTTCAATAAGTTGTTGTTGGTTGGTCTTTTTTCGATTGGTTTTAAATCCGCTAGTTTAAAGGTATTTGTGATTGCAACTAGGTTTGCTAAGTCAACTAATTTGAAACTCGTATCTTGCTTTGGTGTGCTGCCAAGTCAGTACGCTTGGCCGGCTCCTTTTGTCCATTACAAACTTTAAGGCGCTCTTCTCTAGGTGACCAAACAAAATGCCACGAAACAGAAACGATAATGGTTGGCAGTAAGGAATATCGATCAACTCACTAAACAGCAAGCCATAGTAACAAGTAGTATGGTAATGGAGCTTGGTGTGTGTTTATCTTTTTTTTTTTCGTATCTTTTTTGTTTTTTTTTCTCTAGGTGAAAACCAAAAGAGCAAGCTCCAACATTGGCCTAATGTCCGTTCCCAATGAAGCCCTACGCCCGCATACTCACTCGTAGGAAATGGCATTGGCCTCCGGCGGCAGCGTTCCGGTCACAGTAACCGGAGCCCCGTTTTTGGCCAGAGGCCGCATGGAGATGCTCTCGCCGAAGGTCCTCAGTTCGCCGCCACTTCCGGAGGCCTGCAGCTCGTCCTGCAGCTTCCCGGCCGCCGCCAACCTAGCCTGCATGATGTTCCGCGTAATGTTGTTCACCCCGTCGGCCACGCTGCGGTTCAAGCTGTCGTACAGGTAATCCCCGCCAGCGGCATCGGCGCTGCCCAGCACCATTGTGCTACCACCCACGCCCATGCCCACCGCCGCAGAGGCTGAGCCGCCGATGGCCAGAGCCCCGTTGCTCTGCGAGGCGTTCGCCTTGGCGCTGCGCCGGAAGGTTCCGTTGCCGTGGCGCCGGATCGACGACCACACGCTGCCGAAGAGGGTGTGGTGGCGCTGCAGGGAAGTAAGTCAATAAATTATACTTTATTTGGAATTTGAATGTCCTTACCCGGTGCATGGGCTCCGGCTCTTGGTCCAGTTCATCGAGGTTGCCGGAAATGGCTCTCTTTAGGGCCGGCGACACCTCGTGCAGGGTTCGCAGACCCGCCTGCAAGGTGACCGTATTGCTGTCCGGATGTCCTTCCTTGCCCTCCTGCTCCTTGCGCTTCTTGAAGCGCCGGAAGTAGTCCTGGATGAGATAGGTGGCGTAAAATTTGCCCACGGTCACCTCATCATCGTTGCCCGGCGGCGGAACCACTTGATCCAGCAGCTTCGGATTGGTTCGCTTCCAGATCTGCTTGATGGTGGCCCGCAGCTCGGCATTGGCGTCGTCGATGTTGCCCTCCGTCTTGATGCTCAGCGAGGTGCGGACCACGGCGAAGAGGGTGGCGTTGAACAGGACGGTTCCGTCGGAGTTGAGGGGCATGTTCATGGACACCAGCCGCTTGCAGGCCATGCGATGCGGGCAGAGCTTGCCAAAGCCCAGCGGCGGTGATATCTTTCGCAGCAGCGTGACCACATCCAAGTGCTTGATGCGACCCTTGGCATCCGGATCGTACTCGCTCCACAGGCGGATGAACTCGTCCAGATGATGGGGACCCAGGATGGACCAATCGCGGGTCAGGTAGTCGAAGTTGTCCATAATGACAGCCACGAAAAGATTAATGATCTGTTAAAATAGGGGGGATTTATATTCTATACCAGGAAAGGATTATAACATTTCCAAGTTACCAAAAATGAACACAGAACGTAGAAGGAAATAAAGTAGGGATAGGCTATTGAGGAGCCGCAGGGATCTCCTGGCGTATCCGAATTCATGTCACACTTGACGTCCGGCTGGGCCGAGCAGGACATCATGATATCCTGCCACGCCTCTCCGGTGGCCGAACGGAATAGCACCAGCACCGCCTGCTGGAAGGTCTGGAAGTTGTTGTTGTGCGTTATGGAGTTGCCGCCATCCAACGCAATCTTGCCAAAAACCTTGGAAATCAAAGAAAAAAACTTGAGTCGAAGGACTTTAGAGTATTTTCTAAAGAAACCTACTTGCATTCCAACAACTGCATAGATAAAGAATAAAAGCACAATAAGCAGGGCCACATAGGGCAGAGCCTGAAAGGATTTTATGAAAGTCCAAAGTAAGGTGCGAATGCCTTCTCCTTTGCTGAGAAGCTTGACAAGTCGCATCACACGAAACAGGCGGAAGAAATTAATGGATATAAGATTTGAGCCACCCTGAAAGGTAATTAAATGCAATAAATATGAGTTTATATTTTTGGGAAATATAAATTCATCGATAAACTTACCGACTTCGCCTTGGATTTGCAGCCCTCGACTATGTCACAAGCCGCCTGAGAAGTGTCTTTGCTCTGTGGATATTTTAACAAGTAAAATTTAATAGATCTCAAAGAGTTTTCACTGCTACTAACCTTGATTTCAGAGTAGACAATGTCAATGAAACTGCCCAAAACAATAATAAAATCGAAAACGTTCCAGGCATCGCCAAAGTAGTTCTGCAAATACCAAACTTTAATTATTTTATTTTTCGCCAAATTGAACTCAACTTACCTTGAACCGAAAGGCTGCCAGTTTGAAAACAAATTCCAGGGCAAACACTGCCGTAAAGATCATATTCAGGGCATCGAGAAGTTCGGTATACCACAGAGGCTGATTGTAGAACTTCATGGCCAGCGTCACCGTGTTTATCATGATCAGTACGAATATGGTGTACTCGAAGGACGAGGATGTCACGAACCACCAGACCTTATATTGTATGCCATGCTTGGGTATGTAGCGCCTTACAGGCTTTGCTTTCAGCGCGAATTCTATGCAATTACGCTGATTCTTATCCAGATCACAATTCTTATACTCCTGCTCGCCCTCGTTTTGGAAGGTGACAATAACGAAACCGACGAATATGTTCACCATGAAGAAGGCAATAATAATAATGTAGATTATATAGTAGGCAGCCACGATGGGACGGAAGTTGTGTATGGGGCCGCCATTTTCCATGTTAGAATCGATGGAAACGTAAAGCAACCTGAAATGGAAACATTAAGGATCTGAGGCGTCCAGAGAAGCTTCCCTCCACACTCACTGGGGCCAGCCCTCGAAGGTGGACACCGTGAAAAGGGTCAGCATGCCCTTGGCCACATCGTCAAAGTGGAACCGATTGTTGCTCCATTCCCGCTCCTTGAGACGCGGCTTATGGACATCACCGTCGTCGTAGACCAGATAGGTGCCGCTATAAGGGTTATAGAATTTGTAATTCCTTTTTTCGTTGCTAATATTAATCAAGTCAGAACTTACTAGCATTCAGCTTCAGTCATTTTGGAACCATCAGTGCACTTGAAAAATTTGCCCTATATTTATGAAAGGTTTTTGTTGGGAATGCAGAGGGACGAAGCGGCGATGGAAAGACAGCAAAGAATTAGAAAATGGAAAGTAATGCCAGTTAAGTCAGGGGAAAGCAATCTCAACGAGAAGTCGACATCCACCGAGGTTGCTTTCCGCAAATCACAAACATTAAAACTGCTTTACTGTACGGACTATTAACTAAGACCTAGTCAAAAATATAGTATGGAGCGGAATACGATAGACTATCTAGCTCTATGTTTTTTTTGGATTAAATGTATGCACACATATACAGGGTGTTTCATATGCAAACACATTTACATACACGGCTGGAGATTATTGGAAGGACGAGAACAGTTTTAGTTATTTTATTTTTTTTTTTTTAGGACAACGCAATATATTTACAGACGGTACAAAAACGAATTGTTACTGGGTTTTAAATGGTGTTAGGTACATGGGAAAATATAGAAATATATTACATTGGGTTAGCAGGGGCCAGCCAACGACACTCTTGCCTTGAGGTTAGTTTGGAGAAGCCAAAAACTTAACTAAGCTGGTTGGTAAAGCCATTGAAATTGTTTTCGTTTTTTGTTGTTCTTTCGTTTACCAAAACTGTAGCAAAGCGTAGATTTCGTTAGAGAAAAGGAAAACTCAGAGTTTGTCATAGAAAAAGATTGGTTCTGTCCATAATTCAAAGATATGACATTGAGAATAGTTACCTTTGGGTTGAACTATCACAAAAATTAACCTAAACACAGATACCCAGATGGAAAAACACATCAAAATTCAAAGCACATTAAGCAGCATTTGTATTGTTTTTGTTTCGTGTTTAATTTATTCATAGTTGTTCCTTTCAACAATAGAAGCGCACACTTAAAGCCAACTGAAGGCACCCTTCACCAATGACTTTTCATATAAAATTCAAAGAAATTACCTTAAAGAGTTGTACTCCAATAACAGCAAACATGAATTGCAACAAATATGTCACCAACATGATATTACCGATGGTTTTGATTGCGACTACAACGCACTTGACCACATACTGCAGAAGTTCGTAATGTTTCAGTGCAGGCCAATTGGTTGGATTTTTAATTTGTGACGTGATTATGATAATTGATTAATTTTTATATTTTCAATTCAAGTTTGTGTGTGATTTGTCAGCATCAATAATAGGGTTAGGGTGTTGTGTTTTTTTGTTTTATTTTTGTTGGCCACATTTTTATGTTTACGATTTTTTGCAATGAAAACAAAGGTTTGAAATGGTATCAGTATTAATTTTATACAAATTTTGTTGATGGGTTGCCAAAATACAATTAAAAACAACCAAAAAAAAAACACGTTCAAGGAGAGAAAAAGGAAGAAAATACATTTAAAATATTGGGACATCATCCTAAATAAGTTTTGTATTTGGTTTAAAGTAAGATTTTTTAAGAGTATGATTTTGGTTTATAGAATTAGATGGATAAATAAGGATTTATGAAACAAAAGGTGTATATTGAATGTGTTAAGGGAAATTAAAAAGTGTTTGAGTAAATAATAAAACGAATATATTTTATTGAATAATAAATCCAAAGTAAAAAATTTGAGAGAATACAGGGAGTTACTGTATAGCTCGTTGATCTTTGTGCGCTTAAAATATTTAAATATATTTTACTGTGGATTCAATCAGCTTTACAATGGAAATGTTAAAATGGATTGTTAGTTCCGATGGTCCGCAAGGCTCTAACGGTTTGTTTTTTACACCTGAAAGCTTAGCTTTGGTTGGCCTTGATGCTAGGGTGCAAGGTAGGTTGCTTCTGGGATGCTGGAGGAGGAAAACCCAAGACTCAGGTGCTGTGGTGTGTGCTTTTGGAATATTTTGCGTATATTGGATGTCGATTCGTTGCATTTAGACGTGTACAAACGCAGAAAATGGGTGTGGAATATATACGAATTGATATTGATTATAATTTATGCATAATGTGTGTGTTTTAGAGTCGTGTGAGTTGTGTTAGGATCGGTGTAATCGCTTGTGTTGTTGGTTAGGTATCCGAGAAACGATAAGTCCAAGAACTAAGGCAATGCCAGGACATGGCTTTGGAATTCCTACGCAATCTCTTCTTCAGTGTCGATCTTTGATTTTTACGCTCCTATACCGAGGGCTCCTTGAGTGTTAGGCTGCGCATTAATAAGCAATACTAGGCAGCAAAGGTTTATATTATTTACATTTTCATCTTTTGTTGATTTTATCTAAACTGATTTCGCTATTAGTAGAACCAATTATGCTGTACATAAATTAGTAAATACATATTAAAGACTAAAGAAAAAAACCAACTTGTCAAGCAATATTAATCGTGGCAAATCGAAACGAAAATTAATTTAGAACAACACAATGTTAGGAAAGATCTTTGGAAATTGCATGAGTTTTGTGTGGAACCGAAATAATAAATCTTTTGTACATATCTCTTAAATATCTAGACAAGCTCCACCTAATTTAAACTTGTAGTATAAAACTAAACTGTAACTATCTTTAAAACTTTGTAAATATGAAGACTAAGCTCACTTATTTATTAGGAATGGGTTCATGCGCGAACTGCTCTCTTTTTACATAAATGTATAGTTTTGCAATTCAATTCACATTTTGTATACAAATCTCTTAAAATTATAGCATTTAATACCCTTGAAATCTAATTTGAAGACATTTTTGTATTGAGAAATTAATAGTTATTTTAATTATGTATTTTAAATATTAAATTTTTAACAGCGAGTTCTGAAAAAACTGTAAAGGTTAACTTTAAAATGACATAAAAAAAGGTAAATTTATAATATTTCTCAAGGGTATTATATGCTTTGGCAGGTACTTTTCTTCTAGCCCTATTATCTTAGGCACGTACTTAATACAAAAAAAAAAAAGAATGTAAAAAATCAAACTTAAAAGTAAAATCATACCTTAAACAACTGGACTCCTATAACGGCAAACATGAATTGCAGTAGGCATGTGACGAGCACAATATTTCCGATAGTCTTAACCGCGACTATGACACACTGAACAACATGCTGTATGTGATACGACGATATATAGTTTTAGAATTACTTTCATTTAAATATAGGACTTAGATAGACAATGCTTATTTTGTTTCTGACTTCCTTTTGTTGCGCGCACAAGTCGGTGGTCGTGTGTTTAGTATCAGGGGTTATTACATAGATTTCACTATGCCCAAGCCACGCCCATACATTTCTATTCCACGCCCATTTTCGTTAGATGTTACGAGTAAAGCTCAAAACTAAAAATTGTTCTTTTCAGCTGTGTATAATTCATTAATATATATTTTTTGTATAAATCGATTGTGGTGCACCCTACACCCAGCATTTCAAGGTTTTATGTTTGGTTTTTTTTGGCGTTCTCTAAAGATTGTTAAAGGCCAAAGACCACATCTTTGGGTTATTTGAAAATTGTACTTTACTTTAAAAAGTTAAAAATAAAAAGAGTTATCTCGAACTAATCAAAATAAAAGTTTTTTAATGAAAGCAGTTATTCGTGTGTCAGAAAAACGAAAATAAGAAATAATAGAAAATGGCGAGTAGAGAAAGTGCTTTGGATGAATTCTTACCTTGAGACCCTTGGCACGATTGATGGCTCTGAGCGGCCTTAAAACACGGAGCACACGTAGAATTTTCACGACTGAAATCGCATTCGAACTGCAGTTGAAATCGACGTTATTGGTTTTGTTCCAGAAGTAATTAGTATCACAACTACTGGGTTAGAGTAGTTAAATGAGTAATCGTTTACCTGGACACTAGAGATATCAAAGACACGCAGACCACAAGTAAATCTAATAGATTAAATGCGGACCTGCAAAAAGCTCCGTCGTGTAACACGAAGCCGTATGAAATCAATTTCAGAATCAGTTCTATTGTGAAAACTGCCGTGAAAAAGTAATCAAATTTATTGAGCACCTGGAAAACAAATGGACAGTGATAGACACCGAATGAAAAGTGTGTTCAGATAAGAGAAAGCAGTAGTGATGTCAACTATAGGCAAGCATGGATCGTAACTTGGTAACTTACAAGTTTTAAAATTCACTTGATGGCTTTTTGCCTGGAACAGGAGCTACTTACTTTATTCAGGTCGTCGTTGGCCCTCAGGGGGTTCTCTGCTGCCAACATGGCCGACGAGAACATGATGCAACACAGGATAATGTTGCCGAAATTGCTGTGATTGCAGAGCCAGTGGCAGAAGACGCGGAACCTGTCAGCGAAGGAAGACGGTCAATAAAAAAGCCAAAATTGTCTTATTTTAAAAACCGGTAAAAACACAAAAAACCAACTAAAAGACAGATCATGCTGGATTAGGGTGTTCACAAGACAGGTTATTGAAACAATAAGAATGGTATAAAAAGCAGCTAATATTTATGAATCTAAACAAAGTTCGTCTACTGAAATGGGGCTTCTAAACTCTAGTCAAAATAAAAATGAATTCGGGATGGTGTTTATTTTATTTTGTTTCACTTGGGACAATACACGAAACCGGGTGTTAAGAAGGACACAGACACATTATCACTAATATTATGCTTTACAGACACACACGCACATGTACAAAATATTTTTAGACATTTTTCTTATTCTGAGGGAAATTAAAACTAAAACATAATAATAAAAACCTGTTCTTTTGTGAGAAAAGAAAAAATGATGTGCCCGGCGGTATGGGTAGAATTTTCGTGGCCGTATTAACCTCGGACATACGTCGTGGGCGTGCTGTAATCATGCCTTCTTCATCCACTATATGCAATACAAATTTTATCATATATTACGTGTATATATGTGGTTGCCAATTTGGAAAAAATAATAAACACAATAATGAGCATTTTTTTTACCGAAAGCCATTTAAACGGTTCATCTACAAAATACCTTAAAACTAAACCTAGATTCTTACAAAAAAAGTAATCAGTTCTGCAGTGTCATATGTGTATATAAAAAGTATCGGCATCTTTACCTACTATACGAGCATATAGCTGCATTAAAAATGTTGTGTATAATATATGTTTATAAAATACTTAAGATTGGCCAACCTTAACAGCAAAATGCAATAAAACCAAGGTAAGAAAAAAGGAAAAACATGAGCATCGTTTATGGGTTTCTTGTCTCGAAAATATTACAAGTTATATACATTCGCAATACGCATTAGATACAGCTCGATGGGAATTTAAGGTCGATTGTTTGTCACATGCGAACCACAAACTGCTGAACCGGTGTGCAAACCAGGGTAAGGATCAAAGGAAAGTAACTCAAATCACAAGACACATGAACCATATCAACGAGTGTGCGACTGTTTGTTTGGTTTGTTGGGTTGGTTTCGATCAGTGATGGATTGCTTGATTGATTTACCTGTTCGTGTAACTGAAAATGAAAAATGCACTGCCTCGCGGAATGGGCTTTTTAGTCTTCTTCATGCTGACTTCGGATAATCGCCGGGGTCGTGCAGTGACACGTGCTGATACTTCGGAATTGGAGTCTTTCGATTAATAATTTCGAGTGTTTCGTGTTTTGGCGGGGTTTTTTTTTTGTTTTTGTTTTTGTTTTGGGTGCGAGGTTTCCAAGAATATAGCGGCGGAGAATGATGGCGTCGGCGGCATAGTTTTAGGAAATATTTTTGGTTTGGTTTCGATATGTGTTAGTTTTTAGTATGTCTAAGCGTAAGCTAAGATACCTAATTTGACTTCGTAGTTTAATTATAAATCTTAGACTAAGGCTTAGTTGGAAAAAATATAGAAAGTGTCCATTAAAACATACCTTCTTGTTCCTCCTCGCACATTTCACGGACTTCCTCGTCGGAGAGGGTTTCATGATCCCTGAAAACAAGGATTATTAGTATCTGTCTTAGGCAGGAATTTTCTCATTAAGGGTTAAATTAAACCCAAATAAATGCGAATTGTAACTCAAATTAGTCTCAAAATCACTGACTGACTGTGTAATTTCCCTACATTTTGTCCTCGTCATCCATTTCATGATGATCCATATCCAAATCAATGCTTAGATGATCATCCTCGCCATCAATGGTGGGCGTGGGACTGTGGGACTTTTTCTGGGCCGATTCATCGTGCTGGAAAATTGGTTACTGTTAAAAAATTCCATATTTTCTTAGACTACTCTCTCTACTTACCGGCTCCTCTTCCTTTTCCACCTCGGATAGAGAGTCGGCGTCGGCCAAATTGTCCACGGCAATGGCCAAGAACACGTTCAGCAATATGTAGTTACCGCATATGAACAATATGATAAAGTAAATACAGGCCAAGGCACCGTAGGAGGAAACCCCACCATAGGCATTGATGCCCGTGTACATCACAGCGTTCCAGTCCTCACCAGTCATGATCTGTCGGGATAATTGCGTTGCTAGATATACCAAGTCTGAAATTCGATATAACTTACCTGAAAGACTGTGAGCAGGCTCTGCCAGAAGCAGTCGAAATTCATTCGATACTTCTCCTCTTTACCATCAAAATTAAACTTGCCGCCAAAGACTTGCATGCCGAGCAGGGCAAATATCACAATAAATAGGAAGAGCAGTAACAAAAGCGAAGCAATCGATTGTATAGAGTTCAATAGGGAAGCCACGAGATTCGAAAGGGATCGCCAGTATCTGAAGGGTAGAGAAGCGTTCTAGTTATATAGAAATTTAATAATACGGCAAGCGCTCTTACTTGGTCACTTTAAAGACTCGCAAGAGACGCACGCATCGCAGCACGGAGACACCCAGCGGAGGCATCATTCCCGTGTTGGTCAGCAGGGTCTCCGTGATGCTGCCAATCACCACGAAGCAATCAAAGCGATTGAACAGCGAAACAAAGTAGCCCTGAAAGCCCAGACTGTACATCTTCAGCAACATTTCGCAGGTAAAGAGGCCGATAAAGACCATGTTCGTGTATTCTGTATAAAATATATCAAAGATGGATAAATAAATATTGTAGAAACAGATGCCTTAATGACTCACCCTGGAAGTTGTCCAGCCAATCCAACTGCTGATAATGCTCGGTGGCCAGAACGCCCGTGTTGAGGAACACCAGGACAATGATGAGCCAGTAGAAGGCCTGGGACTTGACGGCCTTTCGGCAGGCACGTCGCATCCGGCGATTGACCCTATCAAAGTCCTTCTTCATCTTGCGCCATCGCGACTCGGTAAGCTGAACCTCGGGCATCTCTTCGCCCAGGTTCTCGGTGGAGTCCATTTCGTTGGGTTGCTTGACCTTACCGTCGGATATCAGGCCACCGACGGCATCCGGCTCGATGTCTTCCGCCTGTGTGATCCAGTCGAGGTAGCCCCGCAGGTCCTCCTCGATCTGCTGCTTTTCACGCAGTTTCTGGAAGTCGCCGCGATTCTTGGCCTTGTTACGCTCCTTGGAGAACTCGCCGGACAAGACACCGAGAATCAGGTTCATCACGAAAAAGGCACCAAGGATGACCATGGAAATGAAGTACATCCATTGCCAGTCGCTGCCCATGGCATCTTGGATCTGGAATTGTAAGAATTTTTATTAAATCGAATAAATACATAAAAAGTTAAGGGAAAAAGAACTTACCAACAGTTTAAATAATTCAAAAATATATACAAAGTTAACAAAATGGCTAATATTATGGTATGCCTTTCCAAATTCTTGTGGCAAATTTTTACACTTTAAGACAACTTACGTTGTACAGGACATCAGTCCAGCCCTCGAGGGTGACGCACTGGAACACCGTCAACATGGCCAGGCCGAAGTTGTCGAAGTTGGTGATCCCATCGTTGGGTCCGTCCCAGCCGCCGTAGCACTTCATGCCCGGCGGACACTCATAGCCTCCGCCGCAGGCCCGGATCTCGTCCTCGTATTCACCTAGATTCCGATTTGTTGGATTTCGATTTGTTTAGGATTCATGCATTAGTCATGGAGTGAAATGTGGTGGGATGATGGAATGATTTCTCTGAGGCTCGTTGTGTTCGTGGGAGTGCCTGTTTGTTCTGTTTTGTTTCTGATTGATTTTTGTGGAGTGTCATTGGCGGAATATGCCGCATCTTTGGCATATTTGACTTGTCCAGAACATTGTTTACACGAACAGTTTTATTGACTAGCAGATTAGTCGGAAATCGAGGCACTTTCGAAGTGGAAGTGGATGTGGAAGTGGGACAGGGGTATAATAGTGGTATAGGCCTCCGATTTCCGGAATCACTAATCTACTAGTGATAGAACCTTTGGACTTTGATTTTGTAATGCGACATATCTGGTGGCATTCAAGACAATTGAATGATATTCGAACAACGTATAAATATTGTACGGTTCGATGGGGCGATGTGGGAGTGTCTTTGCTTACCTGTGACCTCGTCGCGACACGCCTTGTGCAGTTTGCCAGAGAAGAGCTCTAGGCCAATGATCGCGTAGATTATGATTACGAATATGACCAGGAGTGCAATGTGAAACAGTGGCACCATGGCCTTTAAAATTGAATTAAGCACAACCTGTAGACCTGTAGAATAGCGTTATGAATAGCCAATATATTCGATTGGGTTTTTGTTTAGTTTCTTTTTTTTTTGTGCTCATTAAGTTGGTTACTGGCCAAATATCTAGGACAAACAATTAAAGCTTGGCTAAAAACACGGCACAGATATTGGGGTTCTTTTAATTAACTGGTGGTTTAACATAATGAATTTATTATCAGAAATAAGCTCAATCTTTAAAATTTGACGAGACTAAGAATGTTTTTGGGTCCGGACATGTAGTATATATTATTATTAACATAGTTAAACAATTCTGTTTTTATTTCTGTGCCGCATTTTGGCCACGATTTGAACCGTGGCTTTTGAATTTTCGCTTGACATTCGGGACTAGTGATTTGGTTTCTATAGCTTTCTTTTTTTGTGGTGCAGTGAAGCTCTTACTTGGTACACCCGATACAAGTCGCAATGGACGTAGCACACGAAAGGCCCGGAGGGCCTTCACATCGAAGGCGTCCTTCATCAAATGGGAGAGTGCTGTGCTAATCGCTCTGTAAAAATGTGTGGCATACAAAGTTCATACGTGTCTCAGTCTTGGCATAATTTGTTTTAGTTTTTCTTTTTTTTTTTTTTTGATTCTCTGATTTGTTTAAATTTCGATTAAATTGGATATAAGGTAACATAGAAAATGGTTAAAACGAGGCCGGAGGGGGCCTGGGCGCTTTGCGCTTTTAACTGGAATATTTTAAATGCTTACCCTATAACTACAATTGTAAAATCTAATAAATTCCATCCATTTCTTAGATATGCACCATTATGTAACATAAAACCATATGCTAAAATTTTCATAACACATTCCGCTGTGAATATAACTAGGAATACATATTCAACTTTTTCCTGTGAGTTCCGTGTTGGTTTTTGTTTTGGTTTTGGAGTGCATGTGTTTTCGGATTGAGGATCGTGGACGTGGTTTTCAGGTTGTTTTTTTTGTATCGATGATGAGTTTTATGAGACGATTGGATGTGAGATTCGAGTGCGGGTGAGGTGAAAAAGATACATGGGAAAAATTCATAGTCATTAGTAATACACAATTCAAATTATATTCCTTAATCGTTTCCCAGGTTGGGTCAATGAAATGACTTACCAAAGTCTGATTCGTAACATTAGAATCGCTGCCCGGATAAGGGGTGTAAACAGCCAAGGCAATACAATTGGCAAATATGGTTAACAAAATAAGGAACTCGAATGGTCTAGAGGGGTTCATTGCTTAAGGAAAACCAGCTGAATGATAAAGTTTTGTCTTAATAATTTATAAATTGCTTGATAAATTCCTTTACGATATTTTCTATATTATATTGAACGCGATATTTTATATCCATCCATTTCGATCTTGATATATGTTAATTTAGTTATTAATGGGATTTCGTAAACCGATTTAAATTTGATTTTGAATCACATTTTAAGTATGCTGCTGAACTATAATTAATAATTATTATTTATCAGACAATTTCTTCTCTTTCTATGAAAAGGATACTTCCACTCCACGATGCGGATGCACAAGGCTCGCAGGGGATTCTTAACGCTCAGACAGAATAGCGCTCTCTGCGGGCGATCCGGCTGCGGCTTGCCCCGCCGCTGAGGCCTCTTTTGGCCGGCAGCGGCGGCTCCTGCTCCCTTCTGGCCACCGGCTCCACTGGGTCCGATGGTGGTGCCATTCATGGTCTCCGGAATGTTTGCTATACCCATTGAATCGATGCCTAGAAGCGAATGCAAGCGATTGATTGACAGATAAATTTTAAGCGGAATTAGGTTCTATTCACAGATTATAAACATAGCTCCTAGAAAGTCGATTATAATTAACTAAGGAAATAAAATATATTTTTCGTTAGGGATTATTTTAAAGAACCCCTTTTGTAAATGATTCTTAGAGGTAACTTTGACCAGATTCGTGACTCACCCATTATATTGTTCCCGCCGCCCAGTTCTCCTTCGCCGGCATAACGCGCTCCTTGGGAGGCATCACCGCCGCCGGGTCCGCCGCCATTGCCGTTCGGCGAAAAGCCGCCGGCAGCTCCACGCTCAAAGTCCATGATGTTAAAGAATTTTCCAGTGCCCCCACCGAAATTGTCTATGAGCTCCGCTGAGCTGGAGTAGAATGGCGAAAAGGCCTGGGTGTCGTCCTCCTCCTCCTCGAAATACTCGTCAACGTCCTCGTCGTCGTCGTCCTCGACGGATTCGTCTTCGTGCTGCTGTTGCTGCTCCTGCTGTTCCTGCTCATCAATATCTATGGTAGTGCCCTCCGGCTCCTCGTCATCCACCTCCTGCGCCTCCTGATCGATTTCACCGTCGTCGTCGTCGTCCTCCTCGGTGATCCTACATGTCCTCCTGATCGAAGGACGGTTGCGCGTATTTTTTCTCACCACCACATCGGCGTTGTCGTCCACCTCGCCGACGTCCTCGAGTGAGTCGTTGTTCCCGCCGCTGTCCTGGATGATGCAGACGCCCTCATCGGCATCCTGGCGCCGTTCGCTGAAGCTTTCGCAGTCTGTGTTTCCGCCGGCGCCCAGCGATTGGTCCTGATCCCGGTCGCGTGCCTCCTTGGCTGCTGCCGCAACTGCCGCTACGATGGCAGCCGTGCGCAGCGTCTGCGACTCGTCCTCGGGATCGTCCTCGTGGTCGTGCTCGCACTCGTCGCAATCCCCGATAAAGCTGCTGACGTCGCCCACGCCAAACCCATGCAGCGTGCTATTGTCGCCGGTGATGTCGCAGTTGCAGCTGTTGCTGCTGCTGCTGTCGCCGCCGACGGCGCTGTAGCTGCTGTCCTCGTCGCGTCCCCCGCCGCTGCTGTAGCTGCTATTGGTGCTCCCGGCACTGGTCACACTGTTCTGCGGCTGCAGCTGCCACGCCTCCTCGGGCGTTAGTCTAGGCGGCGCACTGATGCCACCGCCTCCGCACGATGTGCAGCTAGATTTGCGGCGCTTCCCGCTTCCTCTGCCTGTGCCGCTGGTCGAGGGTCCAGCCGCTTGTCCCGGACTTGTGCCCGATCCTTGAGCTAGTCCAGTAAGAGATCCCGATCCCGATCCCGCTCCAGATATAGATCCTGCTGCTGCTGCGGACTCAGGGCCTCCGTTGTTGCTTTTGTGGCGACGCTGCTTGAAGTCTAGCTTGTAGGTGGCGTTGTTCACAATCTGGCTGGTGACGTTGCTGAGAGCGAGTTCAGTGCTGGTGGGCCTCCTCCTGGTTCCACCAGAACCAGGCTGACCGGGATCCTCGAGGGGTTCAAGCGCACTGCAACTGTTTGGGGAAAAATTAAAATGTTAATATAAGGTCTTTAAAGAAAGTCCAATTGTGATAACCATTTATTCTACAGGTTTTGGGGATGTACACCGAAAAAAATAAAGGATAAATGATGAAGAAAAAGCAATTGATAACAGGAAAACATCGGGACACATTTAGTTTGATCTTTGATTTAGTTTCTTCAAGTGAATCCATCATTTTGGGATCGATTCTGGCACACTGCAGGGATTTCTTTATTTTTATTTGGCTATTTTATAAATTTATTTTTAATTTTATATTATTTTTTTCGGTGTACAGGGGCTTACATTAAGTATATGCTTTTCAAATTTAAGGTGTTCCATTTCTTTAACAGATAATTCGCTTTGAGGAGCCTAAATGTTACTATTTAGGGAACCGTTGACTAAAACTTATCGCGTTTTGGAGAAAAATGTTCCTTTGCGATGTTTAGAATTTGCTTTAATGTTCTTTATCCCTTATATTAAGCTTTATACAATTTAATCAATTTATTTCCCGATTTTTCCCAGTGATTCTTAATTGATTACAACAATAAGCCCAAAAAATCAGAAGGTATGTAATTAATGTATGAACTATATGCTGGTAGGCAAGATAAACCACAGATATTTAAAGGAATTTTCCAAATAAACAAACAAATTTCGTTGGACTTGGTTTTTGGCGGTTTATGGCAGCTGTAAGCTATATGTGTTTATTCGATAACGACTTAATTCGTCATAAATATTCAAATCAGTAATAAAAGTCCAAGATAGGTGCCAAGATTTTGGCAGAAAATCACATTTTAGTTTAGTAGTTCACCAAAGTAAATATTTCTTAACTAATCGGATAGAATTTCAGTTTTAGAATTATATGGGTCTTTTAACATCATATGGGTCACCACAAGTAAAAGAAATTGATCAAGTAATGACTATTTTTTCATCTTCAATCTGAACTAAGTTCAGAAGATATTATACTAAAACCTAGGGCTGAACCTTTTAATAATAAATGTAACAATTATAAAATAATAAAAATAATTAATTCTTGACTAGGAATATACAGAAAAACTTGACCATCATTTTATTCCGATACATTTCGAGTTACAAACCTTGACGATATTTTACTAAAACCTTCCCAATTGTCCTAAAAACACCCACATCTTGAACATTAATTCTTGATTTCGCATGCGATTTCATTTTCACACCAAGGCAGACAGACAACGTGGGGACAAACACAGGACACTTGACAGCTAGGGACAACATTTAGGCACGATAGGAGTACGAGTACGAGTACGATAGTTAATTGTGGGGTCTCGTTCCGACTTACTATGCCCTAGACCGCCTAGTTTGTTCCATTAAATCGAACTCTTGCATGGCATGGAAAATGTATTTCTTTTCGTGCTCCAGCTGGAGCTGCATGTACCTTTGTTGCAGAACCGTGCCCGTCGCAGTTCCCAGTCCGGCTCCCAGGCCCGTTCCCGTGGGCGTTGTGCCCGCGGACGCCGATGTGGTCAGTGCAGACGTCGCCGCGGGCACCGGCAGCGTTATCGTGGGCGATCGATGCTGGTGGTGGTGCTCCGGCCTGACCACCACCACCTCCAGGTCGCTCTTGGGCGACGATGACTTGCGATTGTACTTCCTACTGCCGCGCGTCGGCGTCTCGGCCTTCAGATAGCGCCGCGAGGTGGACGGGGAGGTGGGCGAGGGCTTGCGCTCTATGACCAGGGTGTTGTCATCATAGGCTATACAGTTCACGAGCTCTCCGCCGCCGATGGGCGGGGGATTGGAGGCTGCGGCCGTGGCCGTGGCCGAAGCTGAGGTCGACGCCTCATCTCCGGCTCCGCCACCGCGGTCATAAAGTTTGGCCTCCTTTTGTCTCTGGAATTGCAATTGGCGGCGTCGCTGCGAGGAGGAGGTGGTGGTGGAGCTCCCGCTCCTTGAGATCGAGCTCGACTCCTGGGCCCTCGTCGGCGCGCATGATTCATCAACGATGACAACACTGGCCGTTGGCAGTAAATCTCGGCCGGGCTCCCTTCTCTTATCGCTAGACTTATTATCCTTATCCTTATCGTTATTGAATTTATGATTTAGCTTAGTGGTGGAACTAGAACTGTCCAAGGCATCGTGTCTGGTAATTGGCTGTTGCTGCTCCGGCTGCGTCGGCGATTGTTGCGGTGTCAATGGGGCTTGCTCCTTACGGTCTCCTTTTTGGATTATAACGATTATGACGACGTTAATTGGCGGCACAGAGGGTGGGAAGACGTTAGGTTATTAGCCCAATAAAACAATCAAATTAGATTTCGATTTTTGGTAAGAAAAAAAACTGTGCGTAGTGGCTAAAATAGCCAAAGATCTGCACTTATTTTTAAATAAGAAATTCAAACATAAAATTATAAAATTTTCAAAATATTCTAAAATCGATGCTTTATAAATAAAACGAAGGAATTAAAGATAATTTAGTTTAACAATGTTGATAATACTATTACAATTGTCCTTC
>JAEIIL010018011.1:0-46783 GCA_018905715.1 Drosophila lini
ATGTTAAAAATGTAAAACAAATATGTACACTGTTATTCTAAAAGGAGAAAATTCATATTAAACTTATTGCTTTTTAATACATATATAATTTTTTATAAATAGAACTTGATTTACTCGAACTGAAATAGGATTTTGACAAAAATTCGGCCAACAGGAGTTGGTCTGTCGAAAAAAAAGATTTGCGGCTGCTGCCAGAATGTCTTAGCAAATTTAAACAAAATAACAAAAGATAGCAAATGGCATGAACAAAGGCAATAAATTAATTTACACAAATTCCCAAAATTCTCAAATGAAAAATACTTTTTTGCAGTAAGATTTGCATTCAACCTTTTTTTGTATTTGTGTAACGACAACGAATCGGACGGGCGAAGCGAATCCGAGCGCAGCAACAAAAGACTAAATACTTGTTTTCTTTTCTTTTTGCATTCTTTTTGTTGTATTTTTTCTTTTAACAACTAAAACATTGTGCGACAACGACGACATTTCGATTATAGCATCAGCCAAGATACATCGTCATCATCACCGGGGAGAAACATCATCGTCTAAGGCCTCATCGAATGCAAATACGAATATCTAAATATTCGAATAAAACAATAAACAGAGCAAAAGGCAGAGAGAAACACAAAACAGCGACGTTTTAGTGCATTCAGTGTGAACAAATGCACAGTAAACACCTGAATAAAGGAATAAGTTACGGCAGAGCCATGTGGTAAAAAATAAAATATAATTGTGGGTTTCCCAAAACAGCTCTAAAATCAATTCCAAGGGAATGTAATCCAAATTCTTTGATATTACATTGCAATAAAGAGTTTAGGTTTTTCAAGGGTAAGATTTTCCAATAGCTATAGGTTAAAATTGAGTTCATAACGCATTATATATTATGATCTATGATAATCCTATAATCGTCACTGTCCCCTAAATATATTTTTGTCGATTGGCTAAAAGTAAAGTCATTCCCGGGTTCACTTTTTGTTTTTTTGGGAGAGGCAACAAACAAACCTGACGACATGATCGCGACGCCACCGGTGTAAGAGAGAATTGGAGACAAACGAGAGAAACGCTGCGTAGCACAGAGGGAAGGTGAGAAGGGAGAAATGATACCAGCCTGGTCGCATGATTCGCAAAATAGATTTTCAATAAAAACCCACTCGAAAACGCCGACAATGGCGGCGGACGCAGGCCAAAGAGCCATTTCGAATCTATTTTAAACACAAACAAAAGCATTCTCTATAAATCGAGCAAATGCGAAGAGGAAGAAACTTACAGAACTTACTGACAAGAATGTGATATGCCCCCCGAGTTATGGGTTCTTGACAAACTGGAGATAATATACAAAAGGTTATTTTTGTGGTCCTGCTCTGATAGCAAAAATCTTAAATATGGTTTAGTTTGTCCAGAAAAAAACATCCCGAATTTTAAGAGATAAAATATGATTCCAAACTCAAATCCCTTGCCTGACTTGATTTTTGGATAATTAAAAGAGCTTTACATCTAACAGGGGCTTAACTATTAAATACACTATTAGTGGAACATTTTCTTTAAGTTGTTCGTACCTTTTCTAAATTAATTAGTTAAACACTTATCAAAATTGGAAATAAAAACCCCTTTAGACAAATTTTAAGACCCTATTGAGAAACTTAGAATACGATTTTAGAAAGATTTTCGCAATCAAGTACATACAAAAAACCTTAATTATATATCAAAACACCCTTATTTTTTAATTTTTTGTTAACTTTTAACACAAAATTCTCAGAAATTCCTATTTTCGAAGAATTTAAAAATTCTTTAAGTCCTTAAAACCGAGCAAGTGTTATGACTTAACAAATTTTGCAATGAATAAACCGGCATCGAAACCAAAGCCTTCAAAATAATATCAGAAAAAAAAAACATTTCGTTTTGGTTGCTCCGCGAACAAAGATGGGATTCTGTTCCAATTAGACAAGACATACAACCCTGTGCAACTTCGTAACTGCAGCCGGCGCTCCAAGAACCAAGACGCACGCGAACGAAATCACTTGTTACAATTTCGACCCTGTTCACGTCGCAACACGCTGCAAACACTTTATTTGCCAATCCTAACACTATTTTCCTGCGAATTTGACGAACAAACTCACCATTTTCAGTTCTGCTGGCCATGGCGATTGTTGTTGCTGTTGTTGGATATTCTTTTTTTCCTTTTCTGTTGACTTCCTTCTCCGCTTGCTCGGCTTCTCTTCGCCGCTTTACCGTTTTTTGCAGGGGAAGCGGCGGACGATCTGCGGTGGCGGCACTGCAGTTGTGGGAGCGCTTCGCGGTGCTTTTCACATTTGTTTAAACCGCCGATACACAATAATAATAATAATAATAATACAGAAAATGAGGTTTTCAACAGTATGACCCGTGTGACAAATCCTTCACCGCCGCCAGTAACGTTTGAGGAAGATGCAAATGATTGTGTTTGGTCACACTGTCACAGCGTATAATATATCGATAGTTCTCACTCAGTCTGGCAGCTCTGGTTATCGGGTTTGTTTATATATATTTTCTTGATTTTAAACGGTTTTATCAAAGGCTTTCAGGTATAATTTGAGTTGTGAGCTGTGCAAATGGAAGTTAGAAATTTATTTAAAAAAAAATTGTAGAAGTGAAACTTAAATTTGAGGTGCTGTCTGGAACTTAACAGAACTAACACATTTTACAACACTGAACTGTTAACCCTGGTAGAGCGCCAAATGTTTTCAATTTGAAATATAAGAAACAAAAAAAGAAAAACTAGGAATAAATAATTAAATTAAGTTTTTTCGCAAAATAAAATAAACAAGTGTCGACAACAAAGGAATCTGATTAAAATAAGCTTAGCACTCTCAGAACAATCCCATTTTTTTTGCATATTTATTACACATTTAAATACAATTCGCTTTGATATTTCGAGCAGGTATTTTTAATTTAAGGCAAAAATCAGATCCAAAAACTAATTTTCAAAGCCGAGTGCATTTTAAACAACTTCAATTATTTCTTTTTGGTGCGAGTTATTTACGTTCAACTTGGTGGTACGGCAGTTCGGTAACTTAATTCTTGGAATACGTGTCACTTTAGCGATTTTTCACAATAATTTATTTGGATTTTCTCGAATCAACTCAATTCGATTTCGACACACTTTCAGCTTAAGGTTATTAGTTCATGATCATGAGTTGCGTATACGCTTTGTTCGGCGTACGGATTCCGTTGCGGTTATGGCCCTTTTATTTATTTACACTAACTCTAGGCGCTTCATCTCCTTGAACAACTCGTGGCCCATTTTGGCTGGACTCCTGGTCACAATAACGCCGGCCTTCTCCAAAGCGGCGATCTTGTCGTTGGCACCTCCCTTTCCGCCCGAAATGATGGCTCCGGCGTGGCCCATGCGACGACCGGGTGGCGCCGACACACCGGCAATAAACGAGACCACAGGCTTGGCCTTGATGCCCTACAATTAACAGAGAAATATGGTGTTTTAATATAAACAGTCATTATAAAACGCAGTGACTTACCGAATTGTATTCGGTCAGGTAGTCGGCAGCCTTCTCCTCGGCCACACCTCCAATCTCACCGATCAGGATGATGCCCTTGGTCTCAGGATCCTTAAGGAAGACCTCCAGGCAGTCGATGAAGTCGGTGCCGTTGAACGGATCACCTCCAATGCCCACGCAGAGGGTCTGCCCCAGGCCCACCTCGGTGGTCTGGTGCACGGCCTCGTAGGTCAGGGTTCCCGAGCGCGAGACCACGCCGATCTTGCCGCGCTTGTGAATGTGACCCGGCATGATACCGATCTTGCACTGTAAACCGGAAAAGATAAGAGCAATAATTGGGTTTTAAAATTGTAATTCATACGATGAAATCTTATAGTTTATAATCTAACTATTTAGTGTTGAGCGTTAAATATTAGGCACTTTTATGTATTATTTTTTTTTAAGTAGACACCATTAAACCGATATTGTTATTAATTTCTTCACTTGACTGTGTGTGCGTCACACCAAGAGATAAGCGGCATAAACAGAGCCAATGGAAACTGAACTTTGCACCGCTTCAGGCCAGTGCTTATCTCTTGGACTTGGCGAGTTGGAGCTGTGCGAATACGAACCTGTTCTGGGGCAATGATTCCCGGGCAGTTGGGTCCTACCAATCGCGACTTGCTCTGGCTAATCAGGGCATGCTTCACCTTCACCATGTCGTGCTGCGGCACACCCTCGGTGATGCACACGATCAGTGGGATCTCCGCCTCCAGGGCCTCAATGATGGCAGCGGCAGCACCAGGCGGCGGTACATAGATGACGGTGGCATGTGGATCCGTCGCCTTCTTGGCCTCCGCCACCGAGGCGAAGACGGGCAGGCCCAGATGCTGGGTGCCGCCCTTCTTGGGGGAAATGCCGCCGACCAGCTTGGTGCCGTACTCCAGCGCCTGCTGGCTGTGGAACGTGCCCTGCTTGCCGGTGAATCCCTGGCAGATGACCCGCGAGTCGCCGTTCAGTTTCAGGTTGCCGCGCGTCTTGTTGTACTGCGAATTGCAGCGCACGCCGGCAACAAAGCCATCTGAAAAATTTCAAATAATAATTATTTATTAATTATTTGTTATTATATTTAATTATATATCATTATTTAATACTTGTACTTTAAAACTATTTTATATAGTTTCGAGTCAAAGGGCTGTTTTGCTAGTACTCATTAAATTAGGCTTTGTATTGCATACTAGACTTAATTCTGTTAAATAATAATAATTTTTATCGTTTGCTAAACGGAAAAATATATTTGTTCCGTAATATTATTTGTTATTCACGCCAAATCGGACACTTAACGCCATTTACTCTGCTGATCTATAAAAGCCGCATTATCTGAGTAACACGAGTTTTATTTTACAGGAAATCTTAAGGCTTTAATATCATGAAGATATTTATTCTCTTTCTAATTTTGGGTGAGTTTTGATTATTTAGTTGGAAACTACATATGTGCAAGTGCTATCATTTATAGGTCTCTGCAAGGCGGCTTTTAGAAGTAAATGCGATAAAGAGGTACCCCACATTGCTGAACCCTATTGTGGAGTTCTAAATGATTGTTATCAAACTGCTGGTAATTTGGAGAGCTTAGAAATTTATTCTTGTGAACGTAGGGAAAAAGGATTGCCAGGTATTTATATGATAAGAGATTGTTATTGTACAAGATATTTTTTTAATATTATTTCACAGATTTTACGTCCAAAATAGAAGGAGAGTGTCCTACTGACAAGCCCAGATGCCCATTCCTTGTGTAAAGAATTTTAAAATCCCGTGGATTGTAGGCAATTTCTTAAAATAAATATTTCCTACTTTGAATATTTTATAAGCTAAGCTTTCGCAAATTATGCTTAAGAAAATTGTGAGACAATTACGTAATTTAGGAATAAGAAAAATATTATTAATAAACATTCATATCTTGACAAAAATATATATTTTAGATAGATATATATTTTAAAATTTCTTTCAATATTAAAAATGTTTTTCAATATTTTTGTTTTTTCTAAAAATATTCTTATAATTTCTCTGCAAACCCTGCCAACACATAAGGACCTGAAACATAAATAATACTAGCCACAAAATTTAATTTAAAGTGCTTTAAAATTGCGACTCCAGTCTACGTAGAAACGAACAAATGGACATATTGAACATTAATTTTTTACAGTAAATACTATATTTTCTGGTGTTAATTTTGTATATCTTTTAAGGCTGTCATTATTTTAAACTCATTTAATTTTAGGTCCAGAACAACACTAAGAATTTATTTGGCGTTTCATTCATTCTTTGCAAGCTTCTTTACATTTATCTGAAAAAGGATACATCTATAATCCTTTTATAAAGGGTTTTTCATATTTAGATCATCATTGTGGGACTGCAAAGGATTGCTTTTTCAATGAAGAAAATATGTTTTACTTTTACAATATAAAAACAAAAATGCATTAAATTGATTTTACTTACTTAAATAACTACTGTTAAGATTCGCTTTTAGTGCCAAACCGATTTCACAGTTAATGTGAAATTGTTCGAACACCGTTTCATTTACCTTTCAAAGCATTTTCTTATTTCCCAGCATCGCCATGCGAATTTTGTATATTGCTCTTGTTCTTAGTGAGTTTTGATAACATTTAACCAGAGCCTTACTTATTTTTGTATTTCAAGCTATCACAATATCAAATATAAAATGCAAAAAGTGCGAATGGACCCCGCCGAAATACTATGAGCCCTTATGTGGAGTTGACAAAACATGTAACTTCAACGCTGCTAACAGAGAATTGTTGGATATGGAGATTTGTAGGCGTCAAAACACCCGCGGCGTGTTCCGTACGTATAGGTCATTTGTAATGCGGAAATAATTTAAAGTTTATCAATACATTTCAGCATTTATATATATTCGGTGGGGAGCATGTCCCCGCGGCAGAAAGGTGTGCCCGCCAACCAATATGGCAAATTCAAAAATTTACGAATTAAGAGAAAAATTAGAGAATAAAAAAGCTGTCACGAAAAAAAAACAAAAAAAAATAAAAACTACAAGAAAACCATAAAAATTATATACTATTTACTACTGTGTATTCTGTATTTCGAATAAATTGTTTCTGAATTTCAAATTATTTTTTGGTTAAAAAATGAAAAATATATGCATTTTCCATGGGGAATTATTTTATAGAAAAACCAATGTAGCAAATTCAGTTCATTACATAAAAACATATATCGACAATAAAAAAAGCTAATTTTTTGTATTAAAAAAACAGGGGGAAAATGTAAAACATGCCTAAAAATGATATAGTATGGTAATCATTTTAATTGAAACGGAAAGTTACCGATTATCGACGTATCACTGTGTTCTGATAGCCGAAAAAGCCGTTGTTTGTACGATGGGTCACATGCGAACCTTGAACGCACCTCCCCCGGCTCCTCACTCCCCCCTCCCTTCCATCGCCTGCACTGCACAGCTAAAACAAGTCTTCCTCTTCACCGAAGCCACGTATCTGGCAGGGCTTGCAAATTAATCCGGCTCGTTAATGCCAATTGAAGCTGCCTAATCAGACGAGCAAGCGGACCGACAGGTGCCCTCTATTTGTTTGTACTTTTCCCACTTTTGTGCCGTAAATCCATCGAAGTTATATAAGTTATTATGCTTCCACACGCCTTTGGTGGCGATTATTAGGCAATAGGTAATTTAGATACGCACCTCGCACCTTCAGCAGCGCCCTCATAGAAGCAGCCATCTTATGTGTGTTGGAGGGTTGTGCGATTTGAAGCAGCTTTCGTTAATTAAACGCGTTTAATTTAATTTCGCGAACTCAGCCGAACAGAAGGTGACGCCGTGCGATCTGGCAACGCCGAGCTGCTAAAGAATTGGCGATGGGAGTACAACGGGGCTGCCATCTGGTTGGTAGTTTCATTAGACGAAACTATCGGTTTAGAAAATGTTATGCTAAAATTAAATAATTTTAAAAATTGAAATTTCATTAAGGCAAACGCTAGTAATTGTTTTAAAAATTTTAATTGCCGTAGAACCAAAGAAAATCATTGCACAGAATGTTATTAAAGAATTAAGTTAGGAGAAAATATATATTTTTTTGTTTTTAGTTTAAAAGTTAGTAGCTTGACGACTTGAATTTCCATGTTAATTTTAATATTTTCATTTAAATTAATGCAAACAAATATATGTATATCCAGTCTGTTAATTAGCAGTATCAACTTTAAACTGTTAACATTTCCACAAGTGAGCGTTAGCCAACACTGGGTACCATTCGAATAAATGCCCCGAATTCCGCTTGAGCTGAACCTTTATTTTGAGAAATGAAAGAAAGGACAGGACAAGAGGTGCGTATGAACTATATAATAAAATAAAATATAAAATATATATTGCCTCTCGTTAGGCCGCTAACGCCTAAATGCTGCGGATGGCTTACAGATTTATCAACTAGTACAAATTACACGAAAAGCGCCTACGAATTTTCTCCATTCTCTACGTTTTAAAAACTTTTGCAAAGGCCAAAATGTTATACAAAATATACGTTTGTATTAAGAGTTAATATTAATTTTTTGAACGGAGGGCTGAGTGGTGGGGTTGCAAAGTCTATCAGGTTTCTTTCGCTCTAAATGTCTAATTGAACTGGTTCTCCTCGGCCGGTGGGAGTTCCTCTAGCCCCGGATGATCGTGGACATCGGGTTCATTCTCATTGCCGCCGCGATTAAATGCATTCTCCTCGCCCTTCTTCAGACGCTGGTAGACCAAAATGGAGCGACCCGTGCGCGACTGACGATGCTGCAACAGAGACACGAGATTAGGTGACTGGGCGCCCACAGCCTGCGACCACTCGTTGGCCAGAGCCTGCCAGCCCTCCAGCCTGGTTACCTCTGCGTGCTCGATGCGATGGAGCAACCGGTAATTGCGCAGGAACACGCTGATGTTCTCGGCCAATGGATCGAACAAAACCAAATGCGACGGCTGGGCGGTGAGCGGGTGTACGGGTATATTGGAGTTAATCCAGTGCACTGGATTCTCGAAGAAGCGGTCCGCCTCGTCCTTGTACTGCCCGCTCTTGTCAAGATTGGGTTCACAGGTCAGAAAGCGCATGGTTACGTTCTCGTGGATGTGGCTGTGAATGTGGGGAATCAAAAAGATGCCTAGAATTTGTATTATACTTCAAAAACTTACCTGTAATACGGCGTCGAGTGGCAGGGCATTAGAAAAAGGATATTCGCTCGGTGCTCCCGCTCATCCCGGTAATCCTGGGCAATCTCCCTTAGCTTGGGCATCAGCTCTATGGGTCCCTTCTGGTGAACGGTGCTCAGATACCATGCCGGAATTATATTGCCCACCAAGATCACCAGGGCAGTGGTCCACAGTATAGTGCTGGAGGCGCGATAGCTCCATTTGGACAGAGCATCGGCCGCCACATATAGACACAGGGGCAGCAGGGGTGACACAAACCGGAACTCCTTGTGGTCCACAGCACTCAGTACCAGCAGAGTCAGGAAGATAGTGATCAAGAGCTGTTTGCTAACCGCAAATTTCTCCGACTTCTTCACGGTCTCCATCACGCCAAAGATGAAGGGCAAGGTGTTGATGCCCAGGACAGTTGGCAGGCCCACGGTGAAGTACCAGTACCAAGGGTGTGAGCCATAGAAGCTGCCGATGTTGTTGAATATGTTGTACTTGAGGAACTCGTAAGGCGTTACAATCAACCGACCATGCCAGTAAGTATCAATGGCCACGCCCAGGCCAGCAACGAGTAAACTGCAAAAATAATGTATGAAATAATCCCCAAAATAATATCTTTTTACCAGCAATCAACTCACCCGATGAGGACGAAACGCTTGAGTATCAATTCCACAACATTTTGACGGCTCTTTCGCAGATGATACAGGCTCAACGGAAGCCAAATCACCGCCGCCGTGGGACGCAGGAAGCAGCAGACGGCAGCTGGCCATAGGTAGCCAGTTCCCTCGCCAAACCATGGGAAATAGCTCAGGGCAATCGTGGTCAGTGAGGCCTCTAAGGTATTGGCCAGAGTTCGTGATCCCGTGTAGAACCAGAACCAGGGAACCAGAATCAAAAACAAAGCCCACTTGCGCTTGCCCGTCCACACGAAGAAGCGATAATCCGAGTAAGCGGTTAGGGTGGCCTGTAGAATCCTTGGCAGCAGCACTAGAAGCTGAGCGCTGTCTAGATGGAGGAGAGCCAGCAGCTTGTAGAGTCCGGCGATCAGCAGGGGGTAGACATAGCTACGAATGCCCTGCACCCATTCCCAGGTCAGGTAGCCGTAGCTATGGAGGGGGGATATAGATATAGATATTTTTATCAATAAAATCGCAAAAACAAATTTTAAAATTGATTATTGTTAATTAATGTTAGGAATACATGTAGAAAAAAAAACTAATGGCAAGATAATTATGTATGTATAAAGGTACAGTCCAAAGTACCCTGATATGGTTATTTTTTAAGAAAGCTGAATGAAACTTGGCAAATTGAAATTGAATTTCACTAGGTTTTGTTAAAACAGAAGCACTAGATAATATTAAATATTATCTATTATTAAAATATTAGTTTTTCCCCGGAAATAAAATCTCCAAAAAAGAATAACCTTTTCGTAGATACAGCTAATACCCTGTAATAGTTAGCCAAAAACCATGAAATACACCCCAAACGAAATCGAATAAATTACAAATTACAAATATTTATAGTTCAAAGGTGGACCGTTAGAGTCTGTACTCACCCAAATGTGATTTTGTGGGCCACCTCCAAACTCTGCCAGTATTCATCCGGAACGTAGTATGTCTGGACCACGAAAACGGAGGCCAAGCGCACGGCCAGAATCAGCAAAAACACGTACAGCAGCCTCATCGCTGCGTGGGTCCCGAAAAAAAACAGAAGCCACAAGAGCAGTTCCAAAATTAGTCAGCCAGAAAAACCGGATGAACTTGTGGTCACCTGCAAAAAAAGTGTATTTTCAGCGCGACTCCAGTTAATTTATTGGCTGCCTAGTGAGCCGGTCCTAACCTTAAATAGTTGCGTGTAGAGTGGAGTTTGGCTAACCGGACGGAATCGCTACAAATTCCGGAATTTAGCCACGAAAACGAAACACTTTTGGCGGCGGCCTAAAAATAACGCGAACAGAGGACCAAAGCAAAAACAGAAAACAGTGTGGCCGTGCCAGGAAAGGGTTCTTATTATCGAATAATATCGGTCAGGGATGGAGGCAACGAATTTGAAATATTTAATAGTAAAATAAAAATAGAAATTCAATATATAAAATTAAATAATAAATAAAATTAAATAAATTTTACAAATAATTAATAGCCTTATAAATAACGAATTTTGAATATCTATCTATATAGATAGGGTAGAGTACACCCTTAAAAAAATGTTTCTAAATATTAAAAATCCTCACACTTGCTTTTTTTTCCAAAAATATTATTTTCCATATTGTATTTATTTTTAAATATTTTATGTAAATATTTTTATAATATATAGAAGATAAATAGATATTGTTTTGTGAAACCCTATATTTTAATGTCAAAAATGAAGTCAAACCAACTTAAGTTTCAAAATATACATATAACATAAATTCAGCCCAACCTAGGGAATCGAGGAATGGATCGCATGGAGGAGCAGGATGTTTAGAGTGCGATGGCATCGCCTGTTACGTTCATTTCCTCGGAAAAACCCCTCACCGGTAGACCAGTTCTCCAAGAGATTTCAAACCAATCGAAAGCGGCCTGACATCGAATTGTTCTGGTCGCAGATGACCGGAAAGTACCTTCTCCTGACCAACACCGTGGGATCTGGCTTGCTTATTGGCATCGGAGACGCGGTCGTCCAGTACTCCGAGCGATTGGCGGAGAACAAATCCTTTGATTATTCCCGATCCAAAAGCATGGTAATAACCGGCTTGATGATAGGTCCAGTACAACATGCATTTTACTATTTTCTGGATCGTATATTTATTGGCAATACGGGACTGGTAGTTCTTAAAAAGCTGCTGGCGGATCAGTTGATAATGTCACCCGTCTATATCGGTTTGTTCTTTTGCCTTACTAGCTTGCTGGAGGGGCTAAGCATTAAGGAAACCAATGCCCAGCTGTCGGAAAAGTTTTTCTATACCTGGGCCATCGATTGCTGCTTTTTCCCGGGTTTGCAGTTTCTGAACTTCCGCTACCTTCCTGATATGTATCGTGTGATCTTCGTAAATCTGGTCAATTGTTTATACGTAGTAATGCTGTCCTATATCAAACACAGCTCGAAATCAGGACAATGCTAGGACAACAAGCTTTGTAAAAAAAATAATACTTCTGTCATGTTATTAATTATAAATTATAATGAAATATACCATTAAAAATCAGGCAAATAAGTGGTTTAGTTTTTTTTCTTCTTTAATTTCCTAAAAAATTATGAATTAACAATCAGCCAAAATGTGTTTGAAAATAACAGCCAAATCGGCCCTTAAGTCTATCGAATAATCGATTGTCATCGAGCAGCTGTTTGCTTAACGTCAAATGCTTAGCGTGAAAGAACTTTCGTAACGTAACTGAAACTCCCGGGAGAAACACAAAACACAAGACACTACATCAAAATTCCTGCGGTTGCCGCGATGTTGAGCATTCGCTGCCTGCGGCAGCTCGACGGACCCCACCTCCGCCCCATGCTCAGCCTGGTCCGGAAGCCCAATGGGATAGCTCGAAGGAATTTCGCGGCTCTATGCCGCCCCAGAAGTGGTCACGTAATAGTTCCGCTCAGGCAGGGACTGAGATTGGGTCATGGCAAGGGGGAGACGAAGGCCGGAGCTTTGAGCTTCATACTCATGCGCTGGACGAAGATAGCGTGGAGCAACATGTTTGGTAAATACTTGCTGGTGACGAATGTGGTGGGATCCGGGCTGCTGATGGTCGTCGGCGATGTGATTGCCCAGGAGTACGAGTACCGGCGGGGCTTGCGGCACCAGGATCGCTACGACACGGGTCGAATGTACCGGATGTTTGTGGCGGGCGCTCTGCAGGGACCACTGCATCATCACGTTTACAACTGGATGGACAGGGTAATGCCAGCCCGCTCGATAAAGAACATCCTGAAGAAAATCCTCATAGATCAGCTGGTGATGTCTCCAGCCTGCATTTTCATATTCTTTTACACCATCTGCTACCTGGAAGGCCAAACGTTGAAGGACACCAACAAGGAGCTGATTAGCAAGTTCCCTTACGTCTACATGCTGGACTGGTTAACATGGCCGGCGGCGCAGTATATAAACTTTCGCTATCTGGATACCAAATATAGGGTAACCTTCGTCAACATCTGCACTGCCGTTTACAATGTCCTGATGTCCTACATGAAGCACGACTTTGGGCTCCATCTGCCGCTGGAAAACCAGCTAATGGAGTCGGCGAGCAGCAAGGGCAAGGGCACCTTCTCAGACAAGACATTCACTCCCACCGAAAGCCAGGCCACTGATAATTTACCCGTGCAAGCACCACGAACCTAACCACGGGACATGCGTAATATTGTGATAAAAGAATGACAACTTAGTTACCTATTAATATGCACACATTTAGGTATTAATAATTGCAAATAAGAGGCTCTCAGTATGAATATAAATTGATATATGGTACAACAGTGAACTTGATCATGTCTATAAATATATTATAAGCTCTTTAGAACAATTTGAAGCATTTTAGTGGGATTTGCTATAGGAAAAATGCCAATGAAGAAGCTTTTATTTGTTAACCTTTACAACTTCTTTAAATGTTATATATAATTTTTCAGAGATCAAAAAAAGCTCGCCAAGAATCAAAGACAAAAATCTATCTGTTTTCGGATCTCAAACGATAGTTATCCTTTTTAATTTCGGGTAACTCTTGTTTTCGGTCCTTTGGGTTATTAAAGTAAAAAAATAAAAATAAAACTAACTTACACAAAAATGAACATATCAAATAATGACCCTGATGTTGTTTTGTTATCGCGTATAAGTGTTAGCTTAATTGATAAAGAAGTAAATAAGCTTTCTAGTCTTTAATACTTAAGTAAACTCTGTTGTCTGCTCTATTTAATGCCTTTATAAGACGGAACGTGGTTTAAATAAATAAAAATACACAAGGAAAATTTTACAAAAGTCTGATATATTATCTTCAAAATACTTATTTACAATGATTTTCATATCAGAGTTAATCTAAGTAATCAGTTGGCTCAGATTAATTGAACCTTATCCCTAGTACTGAGAGAACGAAAATCCGCTGTCACAATTGTGACCAAACTTTATATAACTTTTGTGGGGCTCATGCAATAATTTTTTCTTCAAATTTATATTATAAAAAACCTTAGTATATCAAAGTTTACATTAAACCCACTCCCACGAGAAGAACCCCCTCCTTACTTGATTACAATCGTCTCGACGGGCTGACTGATCCCAAAGATGTGCTGGGCCAGCATCAAGTGCTCCTGGCTGATGAAGTTTGCCAACAAAGTGATCACATTCTCGTTGCAGCGTCCAATCTGCTGGCGGGTAATGGCCTTGAACTCATCCCTGGCACCTTTGTCCGCTCCACGAGTACCAATTCGCCGCGTCTGAGCGCCACTTGCACCAGGAGTGGCAACGGTTGGAGCCCCACTGGAGCCACTAGTGGGCGGCGAGCTGGTCAATTCGAAATTATCCTCCTGCTGAGAGTTCCAGATAAACGAAAGTTCCTCAATCACATCAATGGCGATTATGTAGGTGGACAGGGTGCGTAGATTGAACGATTTTCGTTGCTTGATCACGTTAAAAATCTGCTGGGTGAGTAGGACATCGTTGAGGAGATTCAACTGCTGGAGCACCAAGAGATCGCAAATCAAACGATCCGGGCAGCCGGGCTCGTAAACCTTTCGGCTGAGCCGGCTGATGATGGCACCCACGCAATATTGAACCAAGGCGGAACGGGTGAGGGGTAGGAAGACCATGTGGCGGTGGCCCTTCAGCGACATGTTGTCCAAGAGTTGGCCCTGGGTGGCGGGCAGCTCGGAGAGGATCTTGAGAATACACTGAAAGCCCTGGAGCTAAATAAATAATAATTATAAATAAGTGAGAATTTATAATAAGGAATTCAACTTACAGTCATGCTTCCTTGCATCAGATTGAGACTCAGGATCTGCAGGCTCTGCACCAGGCTGCTTTGCGTGGTCATATCGGACATGAGCTTGTTGGCCTCATCCCGGTGCCCAAAGTAAATGGCCAAATCGAAGAGAAACCTTGAAATCCAAGGCGCCAGCGGAAGGGCCAGCATTAGCTGGCTGAAATCCCTCTGAAACTGATCCGTATTCAAAAGCTGCCAGCACTGGGCGGCATGCAAAAACGCCTTGGATAGCTCCGGACTGAGGGGAGTTGTCAGCGAGAACTTTGGTGGCTCCATGCTCGGCACTTCAGAGCCATCTCCATCAGGTGTCCACTCCATGAAACCCTCCACCAGAACGTGACTGACATCGGCATCCTCGATTCGTAGCTTACAATTCCGGATGTAGCCGTGCAGGGAGTAAATAAACAGGGTTGTGGCATAGAATAGGACCTGCGAACTACCGGCGGGACTCCCGGAGAGTATGTCCACCAGCTTCTCCCAGTAAACGTTCTGATTCACATGCTTACTGAACGGCAGAAACGGTTCCCAACCCATCATCTGGCCGCAGATCATCAGCACCTTGAAAATGTTCTTCCATGCATCCGCCGTGTCCGACTCGTCCATGATCTGGCGGAGGTAATACTCCAGGGAACTGGTATACAGCCTGCAGGCCAGAGCTGGTGACAATTCAGGGGGTTTGTTTTGTATCATGGGCAGGACCTCCTCCACCAGTATCCTCTGATACAGATCCGGATCCGTTTTCATGCCCTCGGCTAGCATTTCCAGCAGTCTGGGCGCCTGAGTTACGGCCGACTTGGGGAACTTGTTGAACATCAGCAAATAGATATAGATGCACTGCTCCAGATTGTCGCCACTGTGGTTAATGGTGTGCATGAATATGTTGTGCTGAACCTCGGGTGTCAAGTGCTTGTACATCTTCACATAAAAGTCCTGTTCCGGCGTATTTTCATTCTCGTTTCTCAGGGCATTTGTTAGCGAATTGATTTCCTGCCACAGTTCCGAATTTTGATTCGGGAAATTTGTGGCGCTACAAAGGATATAGTCCACTGTTTAACTATATTATTTAACTTATAATTAAGCTTACATGACGCTAAAACACTTGGCAGCCTCCTCGTAGTTCTTGCCATCGCGTTCTAGCAGATAGGCCTCGTATTGCACATTAAAGGCAGCGGGATATAGCGTCTTGGCCGTGATTATCCAGGCTTTAGCGGCGCAAGGATCGCTTTTCCGCAGGCTCTGGGCCTGCTTGACCATGTACAACTCATTTTCCTCGCTGGAATTTGTCATTTTTTGCACAAATTTTCAACAAAACATTACCGGCACAGCTGGTCCACTCACAATGCTATCGATAGATCGATTTATTTTATTTGTACACCATCGATGGTTCGATATCGATGGGCTGGCAGCTTATCGGAAAGTGAGCGCAACAATTTGAAATCAGTGTAGGTAATTTACAAGTATTTATTTAGGCAATAGAAGCTACAAATAATGCGAAATGATATGTTAAATTGTTTGCTTTGTGTTGGTGCTGGACTGGGGTGGATGGGCTGTGTTTGGTGTTACTAAGTCTTGGACTTTTTGTGTCTGAAAACAGAGAAAGATGGAAAAAAACATGTTATATGGAATGGCAGCAGTAACAAATTCAACCTTTTCGTTTCTTAAATGAATAGCTTTATTTGAATACTTTCTTTCGTTTTCTCCTCTCACTTCCCTTTATATATATATTGAAATATATAAAGTGTGTGGTTGGTTTGTGTTTGTTTTGCTTTGATTTGTTTCAGTGTAGTGTGTGTGTGTACTTAGCCAAACGTTCAGTTAACTAGGGCATTACTATATAGGTATTGTTCATGTTACGTTTACTGTTAAATATAATTAATATAAATATGCATTTTTCGTTTATAAGTTATCATTGCGTCCGTCCTTCTTCGCTCTCATCCGATTTCAATTTCGTTTTTTGTGGTTGCTTTCTTGAATTTGTTTTCCTCTAAAATGTGGTTTACACATATAAAAAATAATCCTTGTCGCGATCTCTTACGCTATACGTATATAAATATGTTTCTGGGGGCTACACACTTACTCTTCTAATGGGGAAAACCATTGAATAGTTTCCCGCCTTTGTTATCCCCCCCGCGGTTTAAATATAAAATGCAATTAAATTAAACACCTATACTTCGCTTAGCTTGGCTAAAGCTTCTGTTCAAATCAATTAACCAAGTCCAAGGTTATAATTTTGAAAACAATCACTTTATTTTTGATTTCCAGATGGTTTTAAAACACAAAAACACGCATAAAATGAAACGTTTTTTGATTATCAAACTCCTTCAAATGACTTAAACGAGGTATAGGTGCATGTTGTGCTATATTATTGCCTGTGTTTTGTTGTATTAGCAACAATTCTTGAATATAATCAGCGGAAGGAGCGTATGGGGCGTTGCAAAGTAAGATTACAGAGACACTTTCTTTCATACAATTCTCCAATTTTGGCACATTGTGCTGCAAACTTTATATTTTTTCTTTCAACAAGTGTGTGTTGTGTGTTTTCGTTTCTCTCGTTCATCATAAATAAATACACATAAAAAATATGCTATAAGAAATTGCTGTACAACAACAAGTGAAGCGTGTGTGTGTGTGGGGGGGGAGGGGATTTTTGTTGTATTTCATGATCAAAACTTTATTGCATAGCGAGCGAGCTGGTTTGAAGAATATTTGCATTTCGTCGATCGGTTCGGTTAATCATTATTTTTTCTCAGGGTGTAGAAAATATAAATTTGTTCTAAAAGTGTCAGTCTATTGCGCAAAATCTACTTTTGTCGTGATTTCTACCCGATTTATCGATTAGTTTAAGGTTGCGTGTTCTTGTTTCGTTTTCTTTTCTTCATTTATATATATAAAAAATTCCCTAATATTTATGCATCGTGTATCATCGCTGCCTCCTCCATCCCACCTCTCTCGTCCCACACATTAGATGTGGGGATGGATGGATCGGATCGGATCGATCAGGAAATCCTACCGGCAACTAAATACGTCATAATACAGCTATTGCTACGACAGTTGGGTCGCTACGACTACTACTTAGTGGCTACGGCGGGGTCACTTAACCTAGCTTCGTGTATGCGTACGCGCAGATAACGCCCACCACAACACCAGCGGCAATATATGTGAGTAATGACCTTCGTTTCTTTGCCGCCACCTGGCTATCCTCGCTCTCCCTTTGCTTCCTTTTAATGTCGTTGACCTTCTGCTCCAGACTGGCCTGATACTCGTTGCGTTTCCGCCGCTTCAGCTCGTTCTCAGGACTGAAAAATGAAGAGCCAAGCAATGGTGAAAGGTATGTGATAAGGATTTAGGGATTTTTATTACCTGGCTGGAATTGTATCGATGCCATTGGCCTTGCTGATCTGTTCAGCGGCTGGCGCTGGCTTCTCATTGTTGGCATTCACATCGTCGGACTGTGTCGTCGTCGTTGTTGTAGGGATGGGCACATGTCCATTCACAGGCTCCGTATCGTGATCGTCGTTGTTAATCGTCTCGTATTCCTCCTCCTCCACATCCTCGTCATCGTCCTCGATGTCTTCCAGCGAGTAGTCGTCGTCGTCATCGTCGTCGTCCTCCTCATCGCTATCCGAATCGTTGGCATTCCTAACCGAGGGCAGCGGCGGCAAGGGTCGCAGGCGATCGGCCACCTCGCAATCGCGTATGATGTCGTGCGGATGATTGATGATGTTGTTCAGGGCATCCTTGCTGCTCAGCTCACCGATAAAATCTCCAGCCGCAGCTGCACCATTGGCCTGGGCAGCGCGCATGTCCAGCGAGAGAACGCCGCCAGAGTTGGGGGCCAGTGGCAGGATGAGCGATTGAACGCGCGGCGGCAGCGGTGGCGGCAGCTCGTCCTGCGTGTGATTAGAGTCTGTGTCATTGCTGATTGTCGGTTCCTCAGCGTCGAGGAAGGTCTGAGAAAGTGAAAGTAAGAGTACACAAATATGATTAGTTTCGTGCCAAGGCCACAGGTGTGCCACAGAAATCTCTACCAACCGAAAAGCAATGTCATCTCCTGCTTCAATGCATCAGGGGTAAGGCAAAATAAATTTAGGTTTTTAAAGTATTAAATTTGGGTAATTTATTAACGCATTTTGGAATAAAATAACTTGTGTTATTATTAACAGTAAGAAAGGGCGACTGACGACCCCTTTGATCACAGATTGTTTTTGCTTGAAGAAAACATTAAACCATAAAAGACTAGTGAATGAAATCTCTAGAAACTGATATTGTGGACAGCCTCTAAAGATTGCCGTGACACCCCCATTCTTATTTTTATTCTTCATCATTGCAAACGGCGCCGCTTGACAGCGGAACTCCTTAAACGTCTTCCAATACATACGGGATCGTGCAGCTTCTGTATGCCCTCGATGATGGCCTGGTAGGAGAAGTCCAGCTGGTCGGCGGTCTGAATCAAACCCATGCGATAGCTGCGCAGCTCGCACAGCACCTTGGACACATTGCATTCGCCGTACTGATCGATCAGCACTAGGCAGCAGTCCACCAGACAAAAGGTACCCGATCTTCCAATGCCGGCACTGCAGTGCACCACCGCCGGTCCCACGTCGCGGCTGAGGCAGCCCGAGTCGCGGACTTGCTGCAAGAACTTGAGGAATGCATCCGGCGAGCCGGGTATGCCAAAGTCCGGCCATGTTGTGTAGTGAAACTGCAACACTTCGCGGCTCTGCTGCGTTTCGAGATCGGTTAATCTGCAAAAGATTATTTGTAATTATTATTATTAACAATTATTCAGGTATTATTTATTATAGCTGGGAAAAAATCGATTCTGAATGCAAACGACTTTTTCGATAAAATTTTAAATTAAATGAGAAAATTAAATTAAAAATTAAAAGAAAATTAAATTAAATTAAATTAAATGAGAACAAAAAGGGCAAATTAAAGGTTCAAACACATAAAAAAAAAATAGACCATAATATAAATACGAAAAAAAATTCAATTCCAGTCGAAAATATAATTGATTATTTTTAAATTAATAAGATGGTATACAAAGAAATATAAAATAAAATGTCTAAAAATTAAATAAAGAAAAAAATTGTTCAAAAACATAAACAAAAAACAAAAACAATTAGGGTTCAATAACATTAAAAAAAAAAATGAAACGTTTAAACACATTCAAAAAAAAAAAACATCAATAAAAATTTTTTCATTAAATATATTAAAAATAAACAAATTCCCTTAACCACTGAATTTTCTAGGCAAAACTAGCTTATTTACGTTTTCAAGTACATAGATTATTTCAAAACCAAATCAATAAATCGACCAAAAAAGAAAGAATCGATGTAATCAATGTTGACGTCGATTTTTCCCAGCTCTATTATTTATAGTCTAAGCTTCGACTCACTTGAACCACCGCCGCACAAAGTTCTGGTAGGTTTCACAGCGCACCAGCTCCACGGTGAGCTTGACATGCGGCAGCTTCAAAGCCTTGTCTGCTCCCAGTTCATTGGGCCAATACAGGTGGCACTTGATCTGCTTCTTTTCCATCAGCTTGTTGAGCATCAGAATGGCGCTGGACGCCTGCTCCCAGACCATTAGCCAAAAGTGACCCACTGTGTCCTCCAGGGGTCCCTGTGTCAATATATACTGACGAGCGGCTCGCTCCATCTGAAATGTTGGGGAGACAACGGGCAAAAATGTAAATGGGAATTTCAGATTGTCAAGCAATTTACTTGACCCACCTTAACCAGATTGGCATTAATGTAGTCAACGCTGCCGCGCTTTAAGACGATGCGCGAATGATCGTATGGGTTCACATCCCGATAACGATTCAGGCCGCGGTTCTGGTGGCGTTCCGATTCCGAAGTGCTGAACTGTTGCTCCTTCGCCTCTCTATCGCATTTCTCACAAATTTCCTGGAATTGAAAGAAAGGTCATTAGTCCAAGCGAAAGCAGCTCAATTAATGAAACTGATAGAGGCCCAGCATAAGCCTGCGATTTCGGGCACTTATCAGTACAAATGTGTTGACAATGAGTTTGCCAATTTGCTTTTGTCTTGTTCCCACAGAGTGTTGTGAATTTTTTTAAGCAAAATATCAATGCAAAACGGCAAGTGTATAGTTTTTAATCAGGCAGTTCTTGGAAAAGGAAACTTTGAAATAAATGACCCATTAACAGGCTACTTAAAAGTTTATTCATTCTGGGAATTAGTTCGCTGGAAATACGCTTTAAAAGGCGTCTAAAAGTGCTGATTAGAAACAGCACTAAGGAAAAAAGTTATATTTTTCCAAATCGATATTAAGTTTGATATATGTACATATCAGAATTCCAGAATTTGGGGAATATGAGTATAAAATATAATTAAAAAATAAATTCTGTATATTGCATACTTAGGAAGAAAATGATTAATCGATTTTTTTTTTTTTTTCAATATTTAAAAATTTGCTTCAATTAAGGTTCAATTATTTCAATATGATATTCCAAAATATACTCTGATATTCCTACAATATGCTCTATCTCTGGTGCAAATACATTAAGGAGCTTTAAGTCAGTAGCATTTAAATACAAATATAAATGTAACAAATCAGGCATGACTCAACGCATTCCACACCGATTTTTGTTTACAAATATAGGCATAGGCCTAAAAATAAGATAACACACTCCCACAAAACCATTCATAAGGAATGCTTTATTAATACATCATTTATGTTCTCTGGAAATAAGATATAACCAATGACATTTCTAATTTCTGCCTAAGAAAACATATTATTTGGCTGACTCTAGCAGAAATTCGCCGTAAACAAGTCGTAAGAGAAATATTTGCTTATGAGTGGGCCGGTTGGCCTTTCTCTCCCCGCTTCTCCGAGGTGGCAAATTATACGCATTATTATGATTTCCGATAATTTTCCCACACGATGAGAAATACCAATTGCAAAAGATACAATTTTCTATGAAATCGAAGGCCTTTTTGTCATTGGGGGTTGCCCCATTTTCGGCCCTGACTCACCACCGCCACCTGTCCCCACTCACACGACGGGCTTCTTTTGTAGCTTTTCCCGGAGGTATGTAGGTAGGTGGGTTGCCAAACCTACGCTGCACAGATACGGCGGCGGCAGAGGAACCTGGGTTGTTCCTCGATGGGAGTGAACCCAGGCCCAACAGCACCACCCAGCTGGCAAACCGGGCGTGACTAATTAGCCAAGCAGCAACGTCGTCCGCTGGCTGTCGTTAATGGCATTATCTTGGGCATGACCGTTGCCGTTGTTGCCGGCATTATCAGCCGAATGTATGTATAATTGCTGCTGGCACAGCTGTATAATGGCCACGGACAATCGAACCTAACCGAACCGAACCGAACACCCAACAAGGTCAATGGCGCCAAATCTGACACGATGACAGCTACTCCTCAAGCTCAGATTTTGGCCACCGGATATATTGAATCACATGCTTAGTAAAGGATGAGTAACAACGATCAGAAGCCGGGTTTTATACTGTTTCTCCTGCTGATATTGCAGCAGCTTTCGTTGATTAAAAAATCAGTTGTTAATTGTCAGTGTTCGTCATGATTCAAATGTGAATCACACACAGACACAGTCAGTTGCAGAGTTCGAAAATGCAATAATATCCGTAACCGTCCGTCGTCGACGCTTCTCGTCTTTGTTATGAAATCACCCGCAACAGGCGACTTCTTACGCAATCTCCAAAGACGAAATCTTTGTTAGGGGGCAATGTCTGATAAGGCGAGAAATTTAAAGAGAAATGTTATTTGGCAATTTATTGCGATCTGTGGATTGCCCTTCTCCAATCACAATAATTGACAATTATTCTTTGGAAATGGAAAGTAAACCTGAATAGCATTTGCAGATTCCATAGAAATCTTGCTATCAATTATTTGACGTGTGTGGATTATAAGTTTGTCACGTGAAAATATTTATAGATTATATTCTGGGGCATTCTCGGGTATTTCATTCTAATATTTTCAAACTGATAAGAGGAGCTATGTTATGTTCTTTTGTGTTTTTGTTTGGAAAAGGGGGATTACTCTAGTTTATTTCCCATTACTTAATATGTGAGATAAGAACAATAAGCACGCTTTCTTTACTTAATGAACCTAAGGAAATAATAGTTTTATATGAATATTTGTATTAACTTTTTCCAAGCTAAAATAATAACCATCCCAACAAATGATTCTTCATTCACCTACTCAGCTCCTAAGCAATATCATATTTCTTCAGCTGGTAAACTGTTATGTTATTTTATGCTCTGTGGTTATCCAGGTGACCCTTCTGAGCTGTATGGTGAAATCTTCTGCAAGGTGAGTGAGTGGAGCAGCGGATCATCATCATCATCATCAACTTGGGGGCTTGAATTTCCAAAGCGTGTCGTGCAAACAGTTTGATTATTTCGTTTTGCATTGCAGCGCTTGAAGAACAATAACAAAAACATTGCATGCAGGCCGAGCATAATTGCGCAAAAGAGGAGGTTGTCATAATAGAACGGAACGGAATAGAACGAGTTTGGAGTGGGCAGGATGGAGATCCACAGAAGACTGTAGGTGTAAACTGATAAGCAAGAGGGGATGGTGGCTTGGATGAGAAGACCCGCTAACGGGAGTGCGTTCGATGGAAATGATTGCACATTCAAGTGCGCAAAAAGCATAACAAAACAAAGCCTATACGAATGCGTCATTGCAGTCAATCGTAGCATAGTGAAATTGTAAAAAAAAAATGTGAAGGTGATTTTAAAAGCACTTGTAGTTTAATTAATTTGATTAAGGTTTAGCTTTAATCAATATTCATAAGAATTTTTTAATATAAAAACATTTATTTAATGGTCTTAAGAAAGTCTTTAGGTCATTTATAAAATTCTTTGAATGGCTTTATGCTAGGTTTATGCGTTTCGCTTTAATCTTAACCTTTTTAAACTTTTTTAGAAGCTTACAAATTCTTTTTAAAAAGCAATGTGTTATAATTCTTGAAAATATATAGATTATTTTGTTTTAAAAAATATATAAATAATTTTATGGTCGTTTTAAACTCAATATCCACAATTTTATCTAAAACTAAATATTCTTTTTAATAATTTATCCGTATTTTACTGTATTTTTTATTTAATTTCTTTAAAATGTAAGAGAAATTCTTTAGTACAAAACCTTTTAATTCTACTGAAAAAACAAAGCGTTAAACATACGGAAGTTCCAACGTAGCCACCGACACAATGATTCATTTCAACAACTTGTTGAAGAACTATTGAGTTAGGTCGAAAAAGGTATTGTGAAATTCCTACTTTAAGCCTCTAAAATTAAATTAAGGAGATAGTGGAATATGAATTGTGGGTTAACTATAGATGCCTTTTAATGAACATCCAAGGGAATTCAACCTAACAAACCTGGAACTGTTCCGACTTCAATAGAAATACCTGTGCACAGAAAATTTTCCAGCAAAAAGCGACATTTAATTGTGAGCAAACAGACTCCTCTCCTCAGTTTTGTTGGAAAATTAGATTATCCTCGGCAACGGCGACGAACGGGCACAAAGGATGCGATGCCAGGCCAGAGCGGAGCGGTCCGAAAACCAAGATACACAACGCAACGCACACTGTCATCCTAACTGTGGAGTGAAATTCCGTGAAATCCCAATTCAAGTGAGTGGCAAATGGAACAAAACGCAGGAGGAGGTGGCAGCTAAGGAGGAGGAGGAGGAGGAGCAGCTGAAGACACAGTTCGTCGGAACTGGCTATAAAGCAGAAACTGCCAGCCAGCCAACCCAGCTCGGATGAAGATGAAGAGGCAGAGGCAGAGGCAAAGGAAGAGAGCGGTGAAGGAGGAGGATACCGACAGGCAACAAGAAACCCAAAGCGAGACTCAAAAAACCAGACGCATGCCCTTTGTGCCCCTGTGTGCGTGAGTCTCCTCTGTGAGTCTGTGTGTGTGATTGTGTTTGTGTAGTTCTTAAGTGGCAGCCACTGTCACCCCTCGGCGATTTATTTTGGTTTTTTTTTCCCAAGTCGATAGGGGGTTGGCGAGGGGGGGCCTGGAGAAGCGCCGCAATCACAACAAACAGCATTCCCAGGAATTCTATCCAATTTTATTCTGCCAAACGAATTCGCGGAAGAGGTACGCTCTAGCGATAGTCAAAGGAAATCGCTTTTTGGGGAAAGGTAGGCCAGCGACCGACAGAGCGAGCGAGCATAAATATGCCAAATACATACAAGAGTCGCTCCGTGTATGTGAGAATGCAAAGTAAAGTGCAGCAGGTGAGCGAGACTCGGTATGCATGTGTGCATGCGAGTGTGTTTCAGTGTTGGTGAGAATCTGTTGGTACATTATTTTTGTTTTTTTTTTTTTCGGCCAAAGCCTGGCTGGTGACTACTTATAAGCCAGCAAGAGGAACAACAACAACAACGGCGAGAACAAGAACAACACTAGCACACAGTGGGGCCCACACAAATACACCGAAATATACACGAACACGCTCACAAACACACGCACATTCGGCTGAGAGTCCCGCTGTGCGTGTATTGGTGGTGGAGGCATCTGCAGAAGCCTTTTGCGCACTCATCACATTTTCGTGGAAATCCATAAGAAGGAGCAGCCGAAAGGTGTGCGTGCGTGCGTATGTGGGTGTATCGCCTCAAGTCCTGGCATTTTCCGCCTTTGCACATTGTCGTTTTTCATTGCAATTGCAGTCCCGACGGGTCGCAGTTGTAGTTGTTGTTGTCATTTACCTTGTAGTAGCGCGGCCACACAGGCTTTTTACTGTGGTATTCCGCCTCGATTTTCTGTCGGGCGGCCGCATTGTCCACCGAAATCGCCGCCGGCGACGACCCACTCGTTTTCTGATCACTCATTGTGCACTGTTTCCTGCGTTTTGTTTGCAATTTAATAACTTTTAATTTGGAGTTAATCACGGCGTTGACGTTTGAGATGGGACTACATCAGTGTTGCCAGATGAGAATTCGGCTTTGTCCCTAAAAAATATCGAAAACGCAGAAAAATTCACACACTAAAACGCAAAAAGCCAAATTTTTAGCTATTTACTTTGAAATTTAGAGTGACCAAGGGAAATATCAATTTCGATATTTGGGCAAAAAAATTCATCGAAGCCAAGTCAAAAAAACGCGCAAAATTATATTAATTTCCAATTCAAGCCGATTCAACGTTCATAGATCAAGGAACTTTGCCACAATGTCGCACCACATGCCCCGGCGGACCAGCGAGTTTCGCGAGAGTGCTCTGGAGGACAACAGCGTGGCCGATAGACGCCCACAAAGATCCACAATGCGCAGCGGCGTCACACCGACTCCTAAATCCACCCAGAAGTTGAACCTGAGATCATCGCAGAGCCGTATTTCGCAGCCCCTGTACTTGGATCGAGATCGGGCCAGCCAGATGACGGTGACCCCCAAGCCCAGTCACCGGCGCCCCATGTTCTCCTCCGTGGAGCGTCCGGTGGCCCTCCACTCGGACAAGAAGTGGGTGGCCGAGAGGTCGCAGCAAATCTTCGCGTACCTGCGCGACGTGTCGAGCAACCCAACCCACAGTCTGGACATCAACAGAATCAACAGTTTGCGCCAAATGACCATCAAGGAGTTTGTGTGCATAATTAACCACTTTTTTCACCAAATCTTCGGAAATCGGGTAACCGTGGGCCACAACCATGTAGAGGACATTACGGCCGCCATGCAGAAGCTGAATTATCCTCATCAGATGGGTAAATCGTGGCTTATGTCGCCGACTACGCAGCACTCGTTCGGCCATGTGATTGTCTTATTAGACTTTCTCATGGACTTTGCGCCATCCTCGGAGGAGCTGGACAATGAATTTTCCTTCACAGACACCTTGGAGCAGACCAGCTCGTATCAGCACAGCGTGGCCAGCGAGTCGATGGCCGTAATGTCCACCACGCAATCCCAACAGGCGCTACAGCTGGACGAGGAGCTAAACGCCCTGCTCTTTGCCGCCTGTCGGCAATGCATCGTTCTGTGGGATCAGGAGAACACCGAGGAGGAAGCCAAGATGAATACCAAGACAAGCGAACTGATAATATCCAAGAAGTACGATCTGGAGAACCTGCAAGCCCTGGAGCAGGAGATAAACAGCCTGCAAGTGAAGAATCAAGAACTTAAAGAGCAGCTAAGCCAACTAAAGCAGCTTACCCAGGAGCAGGATCTCTTGGCCAAAGCCCTGGCTGCCAGCCAGAAGGAACTAGCCCAGCAAAAGGACCATAACGCCAAGCTAACCGCCAAGGCAACTGAAAACCAGGCAGAGTTCGAGCGTCAGGTGGAGTACGAGCGACGCCTGCAGCAGAAGGTGAAGAACCAAAAGTACGACATTAAGCAGCTCAAGGAGCTGCAAGAGCAATCCAACGATCTGGTGAAACACTCCGAGGTGTACGAACGGCAGGTGAAGAACGTCTCGGACTCAGAGCTTAACCAGCAGGTGATGCTGGCTCGGGCCAAGAAAAAGCAACTAGACTCGGTGGAGGCCTACAACCTGGATGTCCACAAACTGACCATGGACCCGGTGATCTGCCAATTGAAGCGAGACTGCGGCCAGCAGTTGAACCTAGCCCTGCCGCTGCAGCCCACACTGGCGGACATCGACGCGCATGTTCAGTGTCTGGAGGTGCTGGGCAAGCTCCTGCAGCACCAGCGACGTCTCAACGACGAGCGGCGCCAGCAGCTGGATCAGCAAAAGGAAACCTTGGCGGGCGAGGAAATCAAGCTGAACACTCGAGTCGGCGCTGTAAATTCGGTACTGGCCGCCTTCAGGCAGCACCGCTCCAAACTGGAGGCCAGCCACAAGACCGAGCTGGACGCCATGCTGCAGCATCAACAGCAGCTGCTGGAAAAGGACTTGGCGCTAAGGGTCCAGCTAGAGGAGCAGCAAAAGCTGCGCGAGACATTGTCGCAGAAACTGGCGGAGTTGGAGGCTTGCAACGAGGAGATCATGTCCTCCGCTGAACGGTATCAGGAGGAGGATCTGCAGGCTCGAAATGCCCGCTGCGACGAGGTGGAGAAAAAACTGAAGGAAGTTGAAGACGAGCTGGAGGCCTTCAATGTCACGCTCGACACCAATAAGGCTAAGCTGGAGTTGGCCAAGGAGGAGTTGGACTCATTCCCAATGCCATCGTTTGAGCCAGTGGAGGAAGCTATTAATAAACTTTGTTTTTAACCATATATTATTTATTATCAATAAACTATTATTTATTTTTGCATTGAATTTAGCGTTAATTCATGGCAAAAATTGCATAATTTCAGATTTTTAGATGAATGTTCTTTTTCACGGTTTTTTATGTGTTGGCTTGAAAACCCAAAAGGTTTTAAAAGCGGCGCTGCAATTTCCTTCCACAGTGGCAGCTCCGATTTGTTATCGGAAATGTTATCGTGAAGCAGCCCTCACTAATATTGTTACTTAATTAATTAAAAATTAAACTAAAATAAAATGATTACCCGCGTGTTTCGCTTGGTTCGCGATCAGCGTCTCAGTGTTCCCGTGCTGCGCTGCTTCCACCACGAGTTCTCCAAACCAGAGCCAAAGACTCCAGCTGCCAAGGCCGAGGCAAAGGCCACCAATCCCTTCCAGAATGTGTCGGGCGGCGTCGTGCAGAGCAAATACAAGATATTCCGCGACGATGAAGCCACCGAGATTTTTGATGTGGAGGAGGCACGCTACCAGGAGCAGCAGCTTCCAAGTGAACCCGATGAACAGCAGGATCAGTACTATGGCTTAAACCTAAAGCGTAAGCCCGGAGGAGCCAACACTTAAAATAGGAGGCCTGAACGTATTTCTTTGTCAGGTGGTGTCCGCGGCGTGTTCGATGTTGAAGACTTGGTGGAGCTGTTGCGGAAGGAGAACGTCGACGACATATTCGTGTGCTATGTGCCGGAGGAGCTGAAATATGTGGATCACCTGGTTGTGTGCAGTGGACGGAGCTACCGCCACATGCTGTCTACAGCGGAGTTTGTGCGTCGCATGTTCAAGATTAAGCGGAACAAAAGCGACATACTGCCGCGCATTGAGGGTGATAAGAGCCGGGACTGGATGGCCATGGATTTGGGTTAGTATTAAGGAAGTTACGCTCCCCAAAATCCTATAAAGAATCCTATTAAATAACTTCTTTTATTCGTTAATTTCAGGTAACATTGCTTTGCACATCTTTTCACCCAAAGCTCGCGAGGAATACGACCTGGAGTCACTGTGGGCCATTGGCTCTCAGTACGATCGAGAGAGCCAGAAGCCGCATAATCCCTATGGAGACATTTTCATGGCCCCCCCACCAGCAGCAGTTGATCCTTCGTCAAATCAGGAAACGTAAAATTCTTTGGTTTAATATATTTACAATTGATTCACCAGACCACTGCCCCGTCCGTAATCTTTTTGTGGAAATCGTAGAGACTGGGAAAGACATGATCGCGATCGATATCCTCACCGTACTTCCTCACCAAATACGCGTAGCTCTTCTCGTGCACCAGGGCCGAGTGCCAGCCCAGCTCCTTGGCGGCCAGATAATCGGTGGTGGGTCCATCGCCTATATGGAGGCACTCCTCCGGCTGGAGATTCTTCAGACCCGCCCTCTCCATGGCCTGGTGAAAGATCTCCGCCGAGGGCTTCTCCGCCTTGACCTCGTATGAGGTGAGGGCAAAGTCCAGATACTGATCCAGCTTGGTGTTTTGGAGCAACGCCGGCAGACGCGGATCAAAGTTGGCTATCACGCCCAGCTTACACTTTTCCGGTTTGAATTCCTTGCGCAGTTGCTGCAGTAGCTCCACGCTGCCATTGCAGGGCTGCCAGCAAATGGAGGTCTTGTAGAGCTCAATCAGATGATTGGAGAAGTTGTGCAGCTTGTCAGAGGGTATGGCGGCTCCGCTGTCCGCAAAGGTGCCTGTAAAGAGAGAGTTACGTCAATTTTAATTCCTTATTTAAATCTTAAAATAAACCAAGGTCAGCCTATTCCAGATTACCACCAATTTGCAAGGTATATTTAATTTGGTTTAAGGTCGATTGCGGCCAAAGGAGATAAGGCTCTTAATGTTTTTTGAAGATAATTTGAATTGTATTTGAAAGATTAATTTTCAATTTATTAAAGCTTTTAAATTTCCATAAAAAAAAAAAAAAACACTTTAAGCTTGGCAAGACGACGGATAACAACAACATCTATTAATTGCACTTTGGAACAAGCTAAATTGTTTATCACCCGGTTGGCCGGGCTGTGAAGACAAACACTCGGCCAGAGGCACTCACCTGCTATCAGCTTACGCCACCACTGCTGCCACTCGATCTGTGGCTCTGTGTCCCGTCCAAAATTGGGATAATCCCGGTTCATCTTGTACCTGCCATGAAGGAGTTAAGTGAAGTTGAAGGAAGCACTATGGATACCCTTACCAGTTGGCCTTATAGTTCTTGGCCAGCTCATTGTTGTCGCAGCGGGCGCCAAAGAGGGCACCAATCTCGCCATACTGTTTGCCTGGTGTCGTCCGGAATTGGAGGAGCGTGTTGGTCACGTCAAAGGTGATCAGGCGAAAGCGACTGAGGCTGCGCATCTCGGAGGGGGGGCTATTGAATCCAACTCTCGTCGCTGTTTGGTGACCGAGAACTGCCGGCGTACTACGTGAGCTGCTGGCGTTCTGTTATTGTTTTGTACGAAAGCCGATCCGGCTCGTTATCAGCTCTCGCTGGCAGCTGCCGCTCGGTTTGGATCGGTTTGGACCTCGGAGCATCGGCGCACACACAATTGTGTTAATTTCTATATCTATCAGCGGTGGACCCTCAGGGCGGTTATCTCTGGTTACTGCCATTGATATATTGGTATATCGATTTGCAATCTGCAGTGATTAGCCTGATATGCAAACATTATTATAAAAGATAAAATCATGTTTCTTATCGCGGCTTCTGTTGGGTGTTTATTTTTCTGTCAATTTTAAATTTGCGCGCAAGCAGCTGAGTTTCTAAAAGGGGGGTCGGTGAGCTGTATTAAAATAATTTTCAACTTACTTAATATAATTTAATTGTTAATATTATTCATTTGTTATTTTCTTATATTAAATAATTTTGTATTAGTATATTTTAAAATTTCTTAAGTTGTTTTCAGTTCTATCAATAAATACGCCATCTATGCAGACTTTATAGCAACTAAATAATTTTCAATTCAAAGCAAACAGAGGGCGCCACTGCACAATAACATACGCCATTTCGATAATTATCGGTAAACAAAATGGCGGTTTCATGAAAGACTTGCGCGAAATTTAAATTCCCATGTGTTTAGTTAAGTAAGAGTAAGACCTAAGATCAAACTAATGAACAAATTTAAATTGTAAAGTAGATTAAATTAAGGTGAAAATAACATTTTCTTAACGAAAAAACGTTTATTTTAATAAGTACCCAATCCTTTTTATATTTATATTGGCCTTTGTAAGTACCCTAACTGTAGCTTAAAGCATACATATGTTTCTTAACTTCTATTCATAAATCTTTCAACATCCTTCCATAAACTTGTTGCAATTCCACTCTTTTTCGCTATAAATAAATCACACTTTGGCACTGACCACAAAGCCAGGCTTGAGGTCGAATTTCTATGGAAGGGCGAGGGTTGGGTCCCTAAATTCCTCACATTCCGCCTGTCCAGCTTGCCTGTTTGTTTCCTTTCTTATTTCTTGGCAGTTTTTTATTTGTGCAAAGCCGCATATTTTATTGGCATAACTGAGAGTCTACCAGGAAAGGGAATTTCCGAAAAATTGCCTCTATAGAAATTGATTATGCCATTATGGGCATTTATTGAGTACGAAACCTTATAATAATTGTGTTTGTATATATTTTAGTGATTAATGTGGTTTGTAAGAATTCGGTACACTTTTATTATTATTATAATTTTTTTTTTTAAACAGCAAATATTTTAATATTTGATTTGTCTAAGAGTATTGTTTGTAATATAATCAATGGAAATAAATACGATTTCTACTATAATTAAACCATAATTAATTAAATACTCAGCTAAATGGACACTCCAAACTGGTGTTAACTTTACATAAACGGCAGAACCCGCTGAATGCAAATCCCCTTAACCAGCAGCCGAGACCCAGACACCTTCCCCCTACTCTGAGCAACTGCTGTGTCGGGCCCGGGACCCTCCTGGAGGTGCAACTCCATTGATTACATTACCGTCCGCCACCTACAAAGCTTGTTTGCTCTGCTCTACGCCACCTTATCGCGCCCCCAAGCCCAACTTGGCTGCTTTGGAGGTTGCAGAAAATAAAAAAAACACACACACACACTTTTGGAAAACAGAAGAAAAAAAAAAAAACAAAAACGGCAAAATTCAGTTACTGTCCAACTTTCAACAAAAACTTTCCCAAGAAAAGTAACCAACCGAAGGCGGCGAGTCAACGACTCCCCTGGAATTTCGTGTTGGCCCTTTTCGAAATGTGTCTGGTCTTGGTTGGTAGTAGTCGGGGCCAAAAGCTCCTCCACCCCCTCAGTCTCCTCATGCCCCCCGATGCGCCTCGTCCTCCTCCATGCCACTCGCAACTCCAACTTCGGCTGGCTGCCTGACTGCCTTTTAATATTATCTGCACTTTGGGTCTTTGGCTGCCGCCGCTTTTTCAGTTTGTTGTTCTTGTTGTTTTGATTGGTCGTTTTAACCTGTTTGCGAATTTCTACCATGTTAATAAATAATTTTTAGAGGAGTTTTTAGAAGCGGCAGCAGAAGCAAAAGTACCGCACCAGCAGCGCCATCGCCAACACACTGTGAATAATGTTTTGTTGGTAAATAATAATGGTTATCAAAATTGTTTATAAAATTTTAAGGGTTAGATAATTAGCCACGTTTCTCAGTAATAAATATAAGGATAGTTTATGAAAAGATGCTTATTTTGTGGAATAATTTTAGAAAAAAAATTAAATGTGAGAAAATTGTTAAATATTAGAAAAACTAATTTAAAGCTTTAAATGTTTTAAATAATACTTTGAGGCTTATTTTAAATTAATTTAAAATCCCCAGTAATTTTTCCATAATTTCTAAAAAATATTTAATATTTACTTAAAGTCCCAACTTCCATTATTTCAGTGTAGGGAAGCTGATTCTTGTGTTGCTCCCAGCTTCTCCTGTTTCTCCTGGCACGACAACTCCTCATCTCATCGGAGTTGGAGTCGTCGTCGTCGGATTAGGTTTGGCTGCTTCTACTGCTTCCACTTCTTTCTGCTCTTGGGTTTCGGTGCTGTTGGGCCTCTCCTGTGTGACTTGGAATGCAGCCAGACGGCCACTGCCTCCTGCCTCCTGCCTCCCCGGCTTGGATTCCCTCCCATCCAGCGGTCTGCTCGCCCACTAGAATGACCAGGGCCACCTTCTCCTGCCCCACCTTGATGGTCGGCACTCTACCTGTGCCATTGCATCGCATCTCCTTTTTGGCACTGCACCACAAACTGACACCAGAACTTTGGCAATTGGAGTAGCTGCCAGCAGAAGTCTCAAATTATTGGAAACCAGAGGTCATTAGGTAGCTGGGAGAGCCTTAATGAATATGTACAAATGTGTGTCCTAGTCTGAACTTAAACTTGAGGGTGCAGGGGAAGAATACAAAGCTATAAATTAATATTTTACTCACTACACGGCTTAGAGTACCAATATTTTGGGTTAGCTTTAAGAATTAAAACAAAATTTTAGAGTCTATATACATTACATTAAGTTATTATCAATGAAGTTTTAATAATGTCTGAAGTTTAAATTAAATATTATATTAAAAATTTGATAAATATTGATTTAAAGAATGTTAATTTCTTAGGTCTTCTTGGGATTTTGAAAAATGCCCATAAAGCAAGTAATTGCCAAAAGTATTATAATTACCGATTGGTCATAAAAATCTTAATTTATTAATAATACACTTAATATTAAATATGCAGATTTGTTAACCCAATATAAACACACTCAGATTGTTATAAAAAAATGTTGTAGTTAAAATTCCTATTACATTTTTTATTTCAAAAGGTTTATTTAACTTTATGCTATGTTTAAATTGATATCAAATTTTCCTAAATATATTTATAGAGTATTGTCCCAAACCTTTTAACTCTCCAAATTCTATATACCCCACTGTGCGCTATGACCGCTTCAATTCCAACTTCTGGGAGTGCAATAGCACTATGATGGTGTTCTTGTTTGAAATTCCTTTGCCAGCTTTTTGGTTTATTTTGTGTTTTGCTCAGCGCTTCGCATCGTCGTCTCCTCATCGCCTAAACCCTCCCCTACCCAGGGCCCTGGCTATCGGTTTGTGCACGGAAAATAAACTTTAAGACTTGATATGGAGTAGAATAAATATAAGAAGAAGTAATAAAAAATCTAAGAAATTATAAGGATTTTAAAATCATATTTTAAAAATTCCTAAACAAATTTTAGGGACCCCATGAACCTATATATTTATAGCTATCTTGAAACCTCTTTAAAATTGTGCCTGAAAGTATGCAACAAATAAAATTCAGATAAAGCAATTTAAGAGCTCAAACTAGTTTTTTGTTATTTTTGTAAACAATTATTTGTTACAGTGTACCCCATCCTCGTCTTCCGTCTTGGTCAGCATCTTCGCCGTCGCGGTCGTCGTCGTCGGGATGGGGCTGAGGCTGGGGCTGTGGCTGGGGCTCGTTTGTTAAATGTTTGGGTTTTGTTTGAGTTTATTGAGTGAATTCCTGGAAAAACGCAGGAATTTGTCTTTGGTCTTTCTGTTTTGTTCGGTTTTCTGTTCTGCTCTGTTCTGTTCTGCTTTTCCCTCCGCTCTGAGCCCGAGTTCCGATGCACTCGGTGCATAAAAATCGCTTTACGGCGTTTTGAGCTCTGGGCAACCGCCTGGCTTCGCTTTGGTTCGGCTCTGTTCGGTTCTGTACGATTCGAATCGGTTTCCCAAGGTGTCTGTACGGGTTTGTCGTGATAAAGGATGGACAGGTGATTATGACTTTTTTAGCGGGACACCCAATTACGTGCGATCGGGTAGGACAGGAAATCGGCAAAGATCAACGGGGCCCAACCCCTTTTTTGGCCCTTTTTTCGCCAATAAACATACGCCTTGTGACTCTGATGGGAACCGAGTTGGTTCCCGAGTTCAGCCCGTAGTGAAACATAATACTCTGGGGTGGTGCTACTCCGCTTTAGGGATTATAATTAAGTCGCCTCAAAGTTATTGTTCAATTTTCTAATGTTCAAAATGAATGTGATAAAGGTACATTCGGTTTTAATTGTTTTCTTTTAGGACTTGACATGGGCCCTTTTGAAGAGGGTTTGTAAATTTTGTAACCTACTTTTTATATTTATTTAAGAAATCAAACTACTTCGGAAAACACATCATTAAGCTTGCACTCTTTTATTATTTTTAGATAACATTTCCAGATGACACAGTCTTTTGGGTCATAAACACCCAGATCTATTACCATTTCGCTGGATTTTATTACACCAGAAAAAAATCTGGTCTCAACGCCCACCGAGGAGAATTCCACTTTCCGGAGACTGCCAGGCGGAAGATCATGGGGCAGCACATCAATCGGAATCTTCCCTCCTCAGTTCCGGTATGCCCAAAAATAGAACATTCCTTCTTCTTCTGGATTTTCACCTTTTCCCCCCTTCGGATTCGGTGTTCCTAAATCACCAAGAGATCTCCCAGCTACGAAATGAGTGTGAATCTTGGGGGGTGACCAGAGAATCGGCTCCCTCTTCCGGGATTTGGACGGACGACCCCTCCAATGGCTTCCAAAAATAACGGAAATGGTTTGGAATCTTGAGAGAAATTTGCTATTTTCGACCGATGATTGAGTTGTAATGATTGGGCCATAGTTCTAGTTCTTGTTCGTGTTCCTCCACGAACATCATCATCCCCCCCATATGGGATGAATGGAATGCATATGTGCCACAACAGCAGGGGAATCTTGGTCTGTCAGTCAGTCAGAGATGGAAAATGTGGCTGGAAGTTGATCCCTAAATGCAGACTTAAATTCTACATAGTAGATATTGTTTTTAAAATATTAAAGGATATTTAAATTAAACTTAAATACTATTATTTTAATTTTATTAAATTTTAAAAGAAATAATTCAATTACTATCTGAAGGAGTTTGTAAATTTTCTTTCTAATTTGTCTTAGAATATTATTTATTTTCTCATAATGAAGACTTGCTAAATTATCATTATATGATTTTTGGAGTTTTCCTTCTGTGTATACACTGGCCAAAAATATGCCTCCTACATCTGCCACTTTAGTTTTTGCTGCCTGAAGTCGCTGCATTCCTGCACCGCACGAGGACCACTGGGCAATGGTGATTCGGAGGCGATGGGATCGGTTGGGCATTCCCAGACAATGCTCTCGGAGAGCCAAAAAAAAAAAAAGTATAAAAAAAGGAAAGCATTTCGAGTAATGGCCAAGCGCCCCCTGAAGAACTTTAAATAAATCTTTTTTTTTCGGGGGGAAAGAGAGAGATTGCAAAGGGAAAGGCAACGAACATTTGTTTGCCTTGTTGGATTCTCCTGTTTGGTTTTATTTTCAGATACAGGAGAGCCACAATAACAGGAATCACTAAAAATAATGAATAAGAAATACATCAAATAAAGGTAAAAGAAAATTAAGAACTTGATTATTATTTGATATCTTTTTTATGTATATTTTCGTAATGTTATATAAGACCAATTAAAGCTTGTGGGGATGTTCTTCAATTTATATGCACAATTACTTAAACTTTAATTAACAACTTTTTTTCAATAAGATTTCGCTTTTAAAAAAGGCATACTTCATAGTGAAAAATCCCTGAAGTTTTCCCTTTTTTCGCTACTTTTAGAAACTGAAAACTGCTGCTGCTATTTTTTATTATTGTTGCTGTTGCTGTGTGCCATTCGCTTGCTTTAAATTTCTAATTTTGTGGGCAAGTGAATCTGAATTTGAATTTGGGAAAGATCTTGGTATGTACATATGTACATATGTATGCATATAGCCATGTCCCGTGTCCCGTGTCCATCTCCCATCTTCCATCGCCCGACGCAGTGCGGTAAAATACGAGGTACGAGGCGCTTCCCTCATACCCATATACCCCCCTTTCCACTCACTAAAATTCGCATTCGCATCACAGTGTAGGTCAAGGAAATAAGGTTTTGAATAGGAAAATTCAATTGATTAGAACTTAAAATATCAGTCATAAAAATAAACATTTTATAAAAAGAGAATGTAAATATTTTGTAATAATATTCTGCAAGCTTTTTTTGGAAGTCTTATTTATTGTTTTATATTTTTATAACTTTCATTTCTATATTATTTCTAAGCCCTGTTCCCTTGCCCTCGTCTGTCCACATGCGTATATGCGTATTCAGCAAATTCTGTCCATTACTCAAAGAAAGCGTCGCGAAAGAATTGCCAGAACGAGACGTTGATGTCGATGTCGGTCAGAGGCGGCCGCCAGACAATGTTTAATTTGTGTGCGAATATCGGCGACCAGGGCTGCAGTCACATATACACCCATCGAAGTGAGTCATATATTTAAATATTTGGAGAAGGTATAGCTGAATCCCTGTTCATATGCACTCCACTTCCGGCGGCGCCTAAAAGTAGGCAGCGGCGATTTCTACTGTACTGCAGGCGATCCTCAAGGACAACATCCGGCGGAAGTTCAGCCCTGGTACAAGAGGAAGCCCTGGCCGACGTAGCGCCACCATTACCATAGCGACATTAACGTCTGGCCAGCTATTTTCGAGCATGTTTTGGTCTGCAGGAAGCACAGGCCCAGCAGCAGCAGAGAGGTAGAGCAAGAGCCCAAGGCACTGAGCAAAAATAGGGATAATTAGGGAATTTTAAAGAATTTTTAAAGCATTTTAGAAAGTATATATAATATTTATAATGAAATTAATGAGAGATGCAAATCTTTAAGATCATATGAAAACCTTATGTCAGACAATAAAATTCTTATAAATCTCAGGATCTATAAATGTAAGCAATACAAAATTTGGTATGTAGATAACTTGTGTACTTACCAAACAGATAATATTAGTTTCTAAAAATTCTAGCACCTTATAAATTACAAAAACTTAGAGCCAAATTTAACTTAAAATTTAAAATAATCTTAAATACACTGAAACCCTTTATGTTGCCAAGTTCTACTCACATACCAAAATTGAAAACAATCCGAAAATTCCCAGCCTGTTTTTCCTTCAGTGTAATCATTGCGGCTTCGTCGTCGGTCAGCAGCAGCAGCGGCAGCAGACGATGCTGAGAAGTTTCGATTTTTATTTTTGTCTAAAACATCTTTATGTGCTTTTAAATATGCTGCGAAGTGACATTAGATTTTTCCCGCGGCCGAAAGAAGGGAGGTAGGCCGAGGGAAACGCAGACAGATCCGCTACAGAAATAAAATTTGTCACAGACAGTTAGATCAGCATCACGGATTCGGATGTGTGAGTGTGTGTCTGTCGTCTATTCTATGGATACATCAGCATCTGAGCATCTGAGCATCTTAGCATCTGAGGAAAAGGCGGGCTAAACTTAGACCAGCCTCAGCATTTTTCCTCTTTCCCCCTACTCAGCTTTTCCCGATCTCCGTGCTGCTGTTGATGTTTTGATTGATAGTCGTCGTCGCTGGCCATACCATACCATGCCATGCCATATCATCATCCAAGATCCAAGGTGGCTCCGGCTCTGGTGGCTTCCATCCGTTCCGATCCGATCCGCTCCTGGCAACAGTGCCAGTCGGCAGACAACCTTCCAGTTCAACAGTGGTTGATCAGGTCTAGACCAAAGCACAACAACACACAATAAATGCATAGCAACAACAGAAAAGATATATCCGCATCCGTCCAAGTTGGCATTGCATGTGCAGAAGATGCAAACGATGAGCACTTTTCCATGCCCTCACCGAGTCTCGGGTTGTTTTAACTTTATGTTTTACTCATAAACTATAATTCAAGTTTAACGTTATCCAATAATAAGGTAAATAAATTATAATTGGTTAATAAACTGTTAATTATATAAAGCCTTTTTTTTGAAAGGAAATAATAAATATTTACATAAGTTGGCTGAGTGGCCTTTATTTATATTTAAATCGGATGTTTCGCAAGATCATTTATAAGTTGTCAATCAAAAGTATATTTAAAAATATTCTAATAATATTTAAAGATATATTTTTATGCAGATTTATTTATTAACGCGTAAAAATTATCAACAGTTCAGATCCTACTTTGTAAAGCCATAATTTTTCTAAATTTTTAAAAGTTCATTAAACTTGTAACTCAATAATAAATGTCTACATTATACAACTTTAAAACTACTATTATAAATATATTCCTGTTTATTAGTAAAACAGATCAAATTTCCACGGCTAATGACACTTAAAATCCGAAAAATTAAGTTAAAACTGAAATTATTAGATGTTGGAATTTGTGTCAGATCAAAGAAGGTGCCAAGTTTGAGGTTTAATAGCGAAATAAGTTTTGGATTTCCATGTCTAGAGAGTATATCCCCTATCGCCTAGATATTCCCTTCGGATTTCTCCTTTGGCTTTGCTTTCCTCAGCATTTATTTTCGAATTATTGTGCACAGTGCTTGAGTCATTCTTCCGCGTTCTTGCATGAAAATGGACGTTGGACTGGGTCTGGGAGGGGCGGGAAAATGCACAAGGGGCGGCAGCTGATGATGATGATGGTAGGTTGGTTTCTGCAACCGTATTCGGCAAAAATTAGCCTTGCCTTTGTCTGCTCTCTCTCCTCGGTCTCATTGTATGCAGATGCTGCAGATTAGCCACTCCAGACAACCGACTGCAAATCGGACCAGGCCACTATATAACCGATTTAGCTTAAGAACACTCCCTGCACTGGGCTATAAAGGCAGCAGCTGCAAGGGGAAGTAATTTAGTTTATATATTCAAATATCTTTTAATATATTTCTATAGAAGATAAAGCTTCACCTTTAGTTTTTTATGTATTTCATGTAACCAAAAATGTTTCGAGTCTGTAGTTTCCCAATTTTATAGCTTTATTTTCCCCAGTGTAATGCTGCATCTGGCATTAGAAGCAGATGAGGGCTCTGCAGCTGATAACAAAGAGCCGAAAGGGGGTGGAGTTGAGCCAAGACCAAGCTGAGTTGGGGCTGAGACTGAGGCCTGAGTCGGGGGAAAACGGCATTCCTAGCATTCCAATGACACCAGTAACAACAACGCACCACGTATTTCATATTCAAATGCAGCCTAGACTCAAACTCAAACTTAAACTTAAACTCAGACGGAGACTCAAACAGAAAACGAAAAGACTTTACACAAGGAAAAATAATGGGAAATTTGATTACAATGATGAATAAATAAAAAATACATAATTATACAATATTATTTATGTGGGCTCGTAAGATTATAAACTATTTAATGTGCTCTAAGGATTTTATGGTAAATAAGAATTAACAGGCTTATCTTCAGGCTTGTTTTTATGGTAAAAGTACGTAAAATATAAAGAATACAATAACTAATGTAAAAAAACCTCCAGAATTTTCAGGATTTACGTAAAAGAAACTACAGTAAATTGTACAAAGGGTATTATTTAATATTTTTTTTATTAATATATAACAAAAGATTTACTAAAAGTTGGCAGACATTTATTTTTTTAAAGTTTTCTAAGAGGCTATAAGAGCTTACCTAAGCTTTTATACATTTTCCTAAATAAAATTTCAGAATCCAAGGATTTCTTTCTCGGCTTATTATAGTTATTGAAAGTTGTACACCAATATTTCTCCCAGTGCCATCAACCCGTGGATCACAGATCCGTGGCTGAGCCGCACTTAACATAACAACAATGCACAATGCTCCGGCGATGGGATGGCGATGGAATTGGATGGGTTGGTGATGGTGATGATGTTGTCGCTGCAACTTCAAAAGCTGAGCAAACAAGGGGGAGAGAGTGGTGTGTGTGTGTGGAGTGGCGCGGAGTGGAGGCCACTCGGTTCGAGCCTGGTCGAGAATGTGAGAAAGAGTTGGACAACAAAGTTGGCTGGCGACTGGCGCTGGCCGTGGGTGCGAAACCAATTTACAGCGCCCCGTGAGGTGTCGCGAGGGAGTGGGGTGGGGGAGGGAGTGGGAAGGGTTCAGAAGGTGTGGCAGGTCGCCCACCAATATGGGGGATTATTGAAAATTAAACTCTTGACACCTCGGCGACTTCATCGGGCATCGAGAATGCAGTCTATCGTGACCATTCACAGCGGAAATTAAGTCTAAGGTTTCATTTTGTTTTCACAAGAAGAAAGGGAGTCATATTTCTCGCTTATATTTATGAAATTATTATTAATACGACTGTGGTAAGTATAAACTAAAAATCTTTAGTATTTGGAAACTTGAAATCTAGGATTTTTAAAATTTTTAGTGACTGTTTTATAAGAGTTTATTATATTTATTTTATTACTACGATTTTTTCTCATGGATATATTTTTCCCAGGCAACCCCTAATCCCTACACGGAATGCCTTTACTATATCTTTACTGTTACCTATTTAATTTGTGCTTTATTATTTAATTAACATTATTTTAGACACGACTCAACCGAAACTCAAGGAAAACTCCCATCGAACTGGCTCTCATCTTTGGTGTGACTTTTCAATTATAAATCGAACTTTCGGTGGCTGAATTTTAAATAGTGGGAACTCCCCGCAATCGCATTCCCACAGGCCAGGCACTCACTCTCACACTCACACCCACGCCCACGCAAATTGGGGCAAGATAGAGTCAGACATTGGCCAGACGACAACGACACAGCACAGGCCACAATCGGAGTTCTCAAGTGTCCCTGCCCGGGGATAATAATGCACTGGCATTCAGGGCGGTGATTTCAAAAGGCGAAGATTGGGACAACAAACAAATTGGGCATAATGCTGTCCGATCTGGACCCGGGTCGGAGTTGGTGGCCTGCTGGGCAGGCTCTGCGTGCGACATAGCCAAGTGGTGCCAGTCGTCCGGTGGTCACCAGTTGCGAAATTCGTAGAAGTCATTGAGTCGACGAGCCATTTGAAATAGGATCGGATCGGATCGGATGGAATAGGATGGGATCGGTTCTAGAATTGCCAGGGCGTTCCCGAGAACGTAGAACGAAAACAGTGGGCACCGGCATCGGCACCAGCACCTACTTGCCTCTATATGTATATATTTGTTTCTTAGCTGGTCACTTGCATTCAATGTTTTCCTTAATGCTCGGAATCGATTTTCCGAGAATTATAACAGGGTAGGGGAGGTACAGGACCACCACCATGGCCACTGGTGGATTTTGTCAGCGTGTAATCATTTTCGCTGACAATAACTTCCTGTGCCACAGATTACAGAATGAATACAAATGTGAAGTGATTAGGAGGAGTTATGGGTGCACTGAGAACGAAAACGGTACCAAAATTAGGGAGAATCTGGTTTAATTTGAAAATTAATATTTTATTTATAATAATTTATATATATATATATTTATAATAATTCTCAGATTTGTAGATGCAGGATATCCAGGATATCCTTTACTAGAAATTATAAGATATTATAACAATTTTAGCTAGCCAAAAATATATAAAAAGGAATTGAATGTGCAGCAATATTTAATAGATCCAATAAATGTCCATGTCCTTACCTAGAATCAGTTAAGAATTATAAGATATACCTGAAACCACCTCAATATATATACAGCAGAAAATATATAACATATTTCTGAAATAACTCCACCGTACAAAAACCCCTAAATAACTTTCTCAGTGCAGGAAAATACGTCCGTCTCACATGGTGTGTGGGTGTGCCAATATCAAAGGATCGACTGCCGCTGTCCTCGACCGACGCGTCGTCAAGTGTGGGAAGTGATGTGTTGATTACAAACAAGTACGGATCCCGAGATATATTGTATACCCTGACGACACATTTCAGCCCTGACCGTTCAGATTCGATCCCAGGCGATCTGCGGTGCTGTGCGGTGCGGTGCGGCAACTCAAAGATGCTTCCTGGAATCGCCCGGAGACCTTTTCGGGATTACTGTAAATATGCAATCAATTTTTATCGATACTCTCGGGGCTCGGAGGTGTGCGTGTGTGAGAGGAAATAAGAGAGATGGAGAGGCAGCGTGAGATATTTTCCCTGGGAATCGGATCGGTCCAGTGGTCCGATAGCTGTAAATGCCATTCATGATCGTCATAATATTTTCTTATCCTTTGGAACTAATTTGCTGGCCGGCCTTTGGGAAATTTTGGTCCTGGGAAATGCATGGGTCTGGGAAAAAACCAAGGAAAGTGGTTTTCAATCAGGGAGAATATTTGAGGTCGTTGGGGCTCTGATGTTGTGTGTATTTTTATTGCATTGACTATTTGGTTTTTTCTGGGAATATGGTTTCTGGGAAAGTTGGTGATAAAGTTTGAGGGTGGTGAGATCATATTTTCAATTATTTATTGAAAGAGAAAACAAAATGTATGGGATTTTAAATGAATTCATGGTGTATTTTTTATGTAATTTATAATTAATTTACAATATTCATAAAATGTATTAGTTTTTACACTTTCAGATAAATGAAAAGTGTTGTATAATTATATTAATAGTTTTATTATCTTACTTATATCAGGAAATCAGTAGATTCCAAAGAAGAATGCATTGTAATATTACTGATAATGTGTATAATTCTTGGCTTAAACTTTTGTAAATAAATCATTCATGTTTTAAAGAGAAAGACCCAAATGTTGTAAGTAAGTTGTACGTTCTAAAACCTAAGAAGTCCAAACAAAATAAAAATTAATGATATTATCCACAACTGTTATCGTATCAAAGAATTATTCAAATGGAACATTATGGATAATCCTTGTTTTGTTTCGAATGTGATTTAATTTTTTTGTTTTGGGATGAAGCAACAATTAATTGGGTCTCTGTCTCTGGTAATCTGAAGTGTCAGTGGAGCCTCCTCCATTTGCTGGCTCCACTCGCGTCCACTTCCACTCCAAGGGCCTTATCCGCATAATTGTTTCTGGTCCATTGATAGATCCCTAATCTGATCTGCTTAGTGAGTGCCGTTCGATTGGAAGATATTTCCTCCGTTTTCCCATTCGTATTCGTTTATAATTTGCCCCGATGTGTGTGCCTGCATGGGCGTGGGGGGCGGTGGGAAGGGGTTTGGGGGAGGGTAGGGGATTGGGGGTATCTGGGAGATACGAATAGTGCCAAGCTTATTTGTCTATCTATTGGATTGTTTGTCTGTCTGCCTGCTTGTCTATTTGACTAACAGACTGTCCGTTCGTTCGTCTGTCCGTCCGCTTGTCCGTCTGTCGGACTCTCCGGACTCTGAGATCCCCCGTCTCCCCTTAAGCTCCCCCTGATAGTTTTTAGGTTGTTTTGTTATGGTTGGCCCATTACTGCATTCCACATGCACAGTGTTTGCCTTGATGTTTTTAGGGTGTTTCGTTTCTCTTGGTGTGTTGCCGTTGTTATTATTGCTGCTGCTGCTGCTGCTTCAGATGTTGTTCTTGTTGTTGTTGCTTTTCTGCTGTGTTACAAAATCATTCATCGCACACACATATTGAAATTGTAAAAAGCAACAGCCATCAACGTAGATAGAAACATATAAAAATTCTTTGCATTCCAATGAATCATGTTGTTGCTGCTGCTGCTGTTGCGGCTGCTGCTGCTTTAACTGGCAGCGACAGCGACAGCAAGCTCCGTACTTCGTACTTGATGTAAACTTTAATTAGGTAACACTGAAGTATGTGTAGGTATGTGCACACTGCTTTCTTCCTCTTCTGCTGCTGCTTCGTATGCAAGTTGTTGCTGCTGCTGTTATTATTATTAATGTACGCTATATGCCACAGGCGGCACAGCGACAAGCGAAACTATCTAAGAGATACGCGTGCATATCTATAACTTATGTTCTGCACTGAGAGAAATACTTCTGTAAGGTAGTAGTACTGTGGCAAGAAATCATCTGGAAATGTTATTCCTTTCTTCAAACCTCTTTCTCATCAGTAAAAGCTTTTTAAGATCTCTACTTCACTTCGACCCATATTTTTCTCTTGGTGTATTCCAGTCCAAAGTCTTTTGCTACTTCTTCTCCATCTTCCACTTCTATTCCTCAGTTAGGTTTCTACGTGTGTGTGTGCTGCTGTTATAATTGTAAATAATGATGATAACGCGATTACATGCCTGGTTAAGGAATTTATTGTAATTCGTTGGCCATTTGAGTAAGAAATTAAGGCAAACTGGTTATAAATTGTGAAGCATTTGAAATGCCGCTTGCCGTCAAGGATTGTGTTTTGTGTGTCCCCCTACCCCTCGCCACAATCTTCTTCTTTTATTCTTTATGTGCTGCGTTATCAGGTTATTTTTCTTATCTGCAAGGCAACATGGAAATGGAATGAATTGAAAGGCGCACTGACGAAAGATAAACAATACAAGGCGCACAAACACCGATATCGATAGCGATTGATCGGCTTTAAGCTGCCGTTACCTCCGCCGCCACCTCTGATTCTTTGTTCGCCAACAGTTGTTGGGCGCCAGTTCTTACTGTTCTTTGAGAGCTTTTCATATTTTCCTTGGGGCCCATGAGTTATTTTTCCTTTATTGCATCTGCAGGAGAGAGGGTTTAGTGGTTTGTTCAGGAAGTTTGGAATTAAAGACTGATTTATTCTTTGATCTTTCGCCTTATTCCATTAATTAATTCAATTATTTATGGGAACGATCGAACTAAAATATAAATATTTAAAAAAAAAATACCCCGGGATTTTAAACTTTAGTTGATAACAGTTTCAATTATTTAATTGCCAGGGTATTCCAAACTTCCATTCTTATCTGTTTGATTCTGTTTGGGGTGTCTTGTCCTTCTCGTCTTCCCTTGGGGTGTCTTCTTCTGTTTTCCTTCTCTTCCTTGTTTTTTTTTTTTTTATGTGGGGTGTCGCATGCCAAGCGCCAAGCATCCCAGCGCCAAACAAGAACAAGAGGAAGAGGGAGAACAGCAACAACTACAGGCACAGTGGAAACTCCAAAATGCGGCCCCCACACATGCAGACTCTGCCCCGGCCTCTGCCGCCGCCGCTGCAGCAACTCCAACAACAACGCTGAACGTTGAAAATTGTGAATGAAATGAGAGGTCTAACCTCTTTCGCTTGGAATGTGGTCGACGTGCCACGGCAACTGGTTTCGCTCTCTCCGCCACCGCCGCCACCTCCCGCTCTCTGGCCTCCCCTCGCTGTCGCTGGCTCCCCTTCTCGCTCTCTGTGGCTCCCCCTTGCTCTTTGCCGCCTTTGCTTGTTCATTATCGCTTTGCTGGCAAGGGTGGCGTTAGTTGGCCCCCACTCTGCCCCGCCTCCCCACCTCCTAGATGCTGGCCCTCTCGGACCCCTGTCCCCCTGCTTGCTCTCCCCCACTAAATTCGAATCTCACGCTCACGTATCTGCGCAATACGTGATCGCAGTTGTTGTTGTTGTTGCCGTTCGTTTGCTCCACAGCGATTAGTATTTGCGTATGTCTGGGAGTGTACCCGAAAGAGAGCACCTACACACCTATAAAGCTCTTTCATGGGGGGCTGTGTGAGTGAGTAGGTGATAAAGTGGCGCCTGTGTGTGCGAGAGAGAGTGAGCGATCAATTGGCATATGCAGTGCGTCTGTGTGTGTGTCTGAGAGACGTCGTTAAGGTTTATGTTAGTTTTTGACATTCTTGCTGTTGTTCTTATTGTTGTTGCTGTTGATTTTTTGCGCGGGGGGCGAGTGGGAGGGCTTCGCTCTCTCTACTTTGGGGTTTTGTAGGAGAGCGGGAGAACACCAAAGGGGTGGTGGTAGCGGAGAGGAGGGGTCGAACGGCAAAAACATAATGGCGGCGATTTTATAAATTTTCATAGAAAACTTAAAAACTGCGTTGTAACAAATTGTTTAAACTTTATTGCTTTTGCCTTGCATTTGTTTTTCGTTTTGTTATTTTTTTTCTGTGTCAATTAAGCAATTAAATATTAAGTATTGATTGACAAATTCGATTTTCGTTTATTACTTAAGCTAACATTACCATCATTTTTATAGTCCGCAAAATAATTGAACTTAATTTGGTTTTTTTTAATTGCTTAAAGTTTTATTAAATTATTTTTTTTGGTTGGCCTTATTATACATAAGTACGCCATTTTATAAATGTTATTTTATGTATTATATTTTTTTCTGTGCTGTATTTTTGGAAAATGAATGTTTAGGAATTTAATTTATAAGGTTT
>JAEIIL010018014.1:0-10965 GCA_018905715.1 Drosophila lini
TGTTGTGTCCACTTAAAAACGAATAAAGCAGCGCTGCAAAATAAAAGCAAAAAGAAAACTTGTTTGTGCTTTGTTTTCTTTATTGGGTGCATTAAAAAATGTAAATAAATGTGCCCCAGCACGCATATAGAAGAAAAATAACAAAAAGAAAATCATACAACGAATGTGGCTCTATGAGTCACAAGCAAACACACGCACACCCAGAGTCCCCTCTAAAAAACCCAAACAAATTTCAGTTTTCAGTTTTTTTTTATCTACTGGGTCTGCGGGGGTCAAAAACGGGGACGGGGGCGGGGACTGCAGCCTAGAATATAAATTTAATTCCGACAACAACAGATTTTTCGCCTCGATTCAGGCTCAAGTCTCGAGTCAATTTCAGGTTACGTGAGGTTGTGAGGGATTTCGCTTTGTTTTGCGCAGTTCCAGCCTCACTCGAGAGCCGTTGGCAGGAGTGGCCCAAGTCGATGGCCGAGGCGGGGGTTGGCGGTGCGAATGGCCGCCAGCTTCAATGGCCGCCGCACCAGGAGCTGGCTCTACCTGGGTGCGTGTGAGCGAGTGTGCGAGTGCGACAGGGATGCAGTGTGCTTACAGCACTAGGGGCCAGTGGAAGCGGGAGAGAGAAAGGGCGACACTGGCATAGTGGTTGCTACTTTTGTGCCCACTGTTCCTACGTGAGTTCTAAATTCGATTTCGGGATTTGAGTTCAGATGGTTTCAGTACTTTGTCCCAGATGCACACAAAAATAATTTACCAAATTATTACAATTATAACAGTAATTAAAATAATATTTTATCACTACAGTTGAAATATTTTAAAGATAAAAAATACTTTGCCTTGTAAGTTATTTTTTATAATTTTAATTTCTAGTCTTCGTATCATTTCTCTCCGTGCACATTTCGAAATAGCTTCTTGGCTCAACTTGAACCCGTTCGGTGTGCAGCTGTTTATGACTGAACTCCCACCGAACCGGCAAAAGTTTGTTTACGATTCGTTTCTGATTCGATTTTTGGTGGATGCCGATGCGATCCACTGTATCCCCCCGAAGGTGCTGCTGTACTTGGCTTGTTTAATTAGCCGCGGCCTTCGGAATTCTGACGCAAATAAATCAAAGGCGAAGCAGACAACAAGTATTCTCAAAAAGTACGGCATGTCAGAACGGGAAAATAAGAAAAACAAATATACACGAAGAAAAACAAGATTGGGAAAATCTATGGAAAAGATAATAGAGTTTAAAGCTATCCAGAAATGATTTATTTTTATAAATAATTAAATAATATTCCTTCAAAGGATTGCTGTAAAAGTGCGTTATTTTTGAATTATTAAACCGAAAATCAGTTTTAAATAATTATAAATATACATATTTTTAATATAATTATTTTAATATAATTTCTCATTTACTTTAAAAGCAAAAAGTGGCTTAATTTTCCCAGTGACATTCTATGCTTAATTTCACAATTTTCCAAGTTCTTTTTTCTTGCAGGCACAATTTTCCCCGTTTGTTTTTCCTTTTCCCCAGCTCCTGCTCACTGGCCATTAATATTTCACTTGAGGGGCAGCTCTTTAACTAATCCCCCGTCCTCAAAGTGCCGCACAGGTGAGGGCGGACCGGAGCTGCAAATTGGCAGCACCTTCTGGCACTTAATGAAGTCGTTCGGTGGCCCAACCCAGCCCTTGGCCATTCCGGTCCTTCATCCGGGCAACCCTTTCCCCTTTCCATTGGACTGTGGCTTACTTGCTGGCCCTTCTAATTGCGCATCTTTAATGTAATCCAGTTACTCGGAGCCGTAGAGAGGCTTCTGCCATGCAAATGTATCCAAGAAATTAGTTAAATTAATTCAATTCGGCCGCGCAATTGGAATTTGCAGCACGCAGCGCTGATTAAAATTTCAAATGAACTCCCATTCAACGGAACCGGGGCCACTTACACGGAGTTGTCCGCTGCAGACGTAATTTCATTATTTATTTAGAGGCTCTCAGACATGGCAAATGCTACGAAGGCACATCCCTCATCTATCTGAAATGTGGGCCTTAAACTTGTGTTTAATTTGGTTTAAACAAATTTCGAGTAAACACGTGCAGTGAGAATTTATCAAAGAAAATTGTGAATAATATTTTTAAGATTGTGGGAAAATGTTTTGTATTTATGCAGAGACAGCTGTATGTTGCACCTGCAAAATACAAGAATTTCTCATTTCTAAAAATAAAGCTAAGGTCATAATGCTTCACTTTATACATTTTCACTTGCTCATCAAAAGGAGACAAAACCAAATTAATTTAACCGGCTCAAATTATTTTCCCCTCTTCGTTTAAATTAATTTTATAGTACAAACAACTGTAAAAATCTATCTATTTCTACAAAATAACAGATATAACTTAATTTTGACCGACTTCACTCCTCGATATTAACTTTTATTTTATTTCCGCCGTAACCTCTTTCAATCCTTACTGTTTTCCTATCTATTTCCACCTGCTCCAACTAACGTTTTATTATTTTCATTTGCGCCCAGGTTAACAATATGCCAGCTAAGTTCGCTCCTTCGAAACGATCTAGGGACAATTTAATTAGGTTTTGGCAATGGCTTCGATTTAATTAAAAAGCACAAGGGGCTGGCAAATTGAAGCCACAAATAAAGCAACCAATTGAAGCGAGTGTGGCAAGCGTTTAATGAAGCCGGAACAACGGCAACTCGGCACACAGGCAAAAATAAGGGCAAATAAACGAGGTATTTATGTGGCGTCTCAAGACATCAGCCCCGAGGCCCCAAACCCCTAACAAGAAGAAGTATAACTCCAGGTCCAAGGCAGGTCTTAAGCAAGGCGGGGCAACATACATAATTGACTGACGGGATAATTCACTTCCGTGCACTTGCGTGTTTATTAAATTTCTGGGGTTGTCTCAGGGCATTGATTCCGTATCACTGGGACAGCCGTGTGGGGGCGGGATTCCCCGGGCTGGAGCCGAGTTTCTGATATTGCGTAACCACATGTAATTACGTGTATTCCTCATTAGTTTGGAATCGTGACTGGCTTTTGGCTGGCTTTCTCGAAAAATGCGAGGCCCTGACACGGTGGGATGAAAAGTGAACTGGATTGAAGGAATTTTCATTAAAGGATGTCTTTAAAGGATTTAATTAAAATTAAAAAGGAAAGGGTTTTCATTTGCTTATAATAATGTTAAATTATAATGATTTACTTAAAACCTTATACTAGAACAGAAATGTGGCTAAGATTATCCCATATATACAAATTAATTTTTTTCCCATTTAAATCTTCCATATTCTCAGCTAAACTTTCACATGTGATTGCCTTTTGCCCTTCCATTGTGCAGCCATTGCTAATATCTGGGGCTGGAGGAGACATGTGCTCTGAACAGCCGAAGCCAGTGCCAGGATAAGGGAGTGGGGATATGGCTCCTGGCGAAGTCACGTTCGTCAGCCAACCCATTTACTTAGCTAAGCGATGGGGGTTGTAGTCGTGCCGCGTACCTGCCCGCGCAGAACCCTGTTGCCACCCAAGGAAGGACCTCCCACCACCCCCGGGTTAGGGATTCGCACAACTTGTTACTCGCCAGCCTTCCTATTTTCCCATTGCGATTCCTATTGCGATTCGGATTCGACTCGATGGAAATCTTCGAGCTACACGTTTCCGTTCTTATCGACGGAATATGGAAATTTCGCCATTTATTTGATCAACTTTTGCCTTTTTCATATCGGCCAAGGGCGGGGATCTCTCTGGCAGTGGATGTGAAAAATAAAAGGCAAAAGGTACAGCTTTGGGTATCAACTATTTCACATGCCGCACACACACACACGCACACACACTGTGAGTGTAATTTAGCAAAAATCATGTTTGCGAATAAAAATGGAAACTGGCATGCGAAATTCGAGTGCCGAAAAGCAATTCTCCTTCGGCGGAGTTGCACCTGCGACCCAATTCAATTGGATAGTTCGCCCAGACGCCAGATGGAGTTTTATGCACATCCCCATTATTATAACTTTTATTTTTCTTGCATATAAATATGGGTATATACGTAAATGAAAAAGGTCGCGATGGAGACTCACCTGAAGCAGCTGCCGTCGGGTTAAGTCCTCGCTCCAGGGGTCGATGGATAATCAAGCTGGAATGGCACAACGGAAATTGTAAAATTAAGTTTTAAGGAAATACTTGGGTTATTATTAAAAATAATATTTAAAAATGGTATATATAAAATATTTAATTATAAATAATTACATAAATATTTCATTTGCAATTTCGAAAAGTAATTGAAGGATTATTCCTTACTCATGTGTGAGTTTTCCTATGAGTTACGCTCCATTTCCCGGCCTATGCAAGCGGACTCGCATGTAAAACACTTTTCACAGCCGATTTACATGGATTACACCACACAAAATGGCAAATGGCCGTCTGGCCGAGGACCCAAAAGATACTCCCGATTCGCCGACACCCAACACTCGCTCGGTGGGGATGAAGAGCAAACCGATTTATGCCGGAACACGCACCTCATTATTATTTCACGCTTATCATTTTATTTCAATTCATTTCGGCCCACCGACCACCGACCACCGAACCCCCAACCCATTAGCCCCCGTCCCTGTCCAGAGTGCGCTTCCGTGTTTGCGGAAAAGCAGATGTACAATAAATTCATAGTTGCTTCCCGGGGATTGGACCGCAGGATTCAGAACTCAGGACTCAGGACCCAGGACACTCTCACGCACCATCGAGGGACATTTATATGGAGATGCTCGAGATGCATTCATATTCCATGGGGTCCAGTTGCGGGTCTCCGTGTTCCGTGCGCCCCATTACCCGTCGCTTATTCGATTATGTCGACATCGATGCTTCATATATGTACAAAATACACTAAGAGAAAATCTTTCTATGTGATGATAATTTTGTGAAATTATATAGATGAAATCTGGTAAGATAGTTAGGTGTTTTAGTTTGGATTCCAACAGAGAGAAAGGGGATTTATAAATTGGAAAGTAAAATGAAAGAAGAAACATATACAAATATATATATATAAAAGATAACAAATTATTTTAGATTTAGCAAGAGAATATATTAGCACTTAAGCTATAAATTCCGCCCCAAGTAATCTCGTGTTAAATATATGTCGTGGCAAAATAATAATATCTTTGAAATCTCCACTCGATACCCCTTTTTTCCCGTGCACTTTTTTATGCTTCATATAGGTCGTGTGCCCTTTTGCCACGCCCCATCCACTGCCCTTCCCCTTTCCATTTAACGCCCCCAGTAGTCTGTCTCGTCGAGTGGTCGCTGCTGCTTGTTTGTCTATATGGTATTTGTTTGTTTTCGCCATCAGCCATCTGCCCCCGTTCTCATCAACGGCGTCATCAATTTTTTTCCTCACTTTTCCGTGCTCATGCGAGCTTGTGTGCTTTTTGCGAAAAACTTTTTAGTTTCCTTGTTTGATAGACAAACAGACGGCAATCGAGCGACCTCGAATTCCCCAATGGAATATGCTCGTGTGCATAAATTCTGGCGGAAAACGGCTTTCCCTGCTTTCATTTTCATAATGAGCAGCCCGAGACAGGCGATGGCGAAGTGGGAGCCATTTTCCCTTCGCTTTCCCGGAGAGCTGAGTGGTCGAGGTTCGAGTCCTCAAAGTAATTGGCCGCGCAACTTGTAAATGACAAACATGTCCAGGCCAAAGTGATGGAGTTTTCCTCTAGCTTCTCGCCTTCCTCGCTGTCTGTCTGTCTGTCTGTCTGTCAGTATCGAAATTCCATAAAAGAGAAACTTTGGCTCATTAATATTTTCCGTTTTCCCGAAGATTAGCTGCAGCCGGCAAATGGAAATGGAAACGAAAACGCGGCACAGTCCATTTCCCCGCCCTCGGAGCTCACTCGTGCTCCGATATATTTATGTATGCTCGTTGTTATCGTAACAAGGGTCACGATGGAACAAATCCAGGCAAAGAAGCTCCGAATGGAACGGAAAACTTTTAGGAGGAGGTGTTATATGAAATGAACATGGGGCTTGCCTTTAAACGGAACATGCACCGAAGCTATAAAATTAAGAATGACATGCATTTCGCTAATTTAAAACGCGGGGCTGACTTTACACAACCCTAAAAATATTTAAATAAATTTTATATATATTTTTTATTAGCTTTAATTTGACTGCATAAAGTCTTAAACAAGAAAAACTCCCGAATATCCTGCCGCCTGCTGTGGAAATGGAACGTCGGAGGCTATCTCCCACTGCGCCCAGCGGTCGAGGTCGCGATATGCGAAAAGGGTTTACGGGTTTACGACCCAAGGGTCAAAGATACCTCCTCCTGTGACCTGCGAGTGCTACGCTCTGAATGCAATTACCGAAAAAAAACAGAGACAGTTTTTTTGGTCAAAAAATGAAGCGTCTCTAATATTCCCGGAAAAGGGAAAGTGATGCAGCCAGACTCTGTGTTTATGACAGCCATATAAATTGCAATTTGCTGCATTCTGTATTCGTTTTGTTGTTATTCAACGGGTTGGGCATATGTATCTGGGATCTGGTATCCGTATCTATGGATATATATGTACTTGCTGCCACATGCCGACCGGCAGTACAAATATTTGCCCAGCTGAACGAACTCTCTGAAAAGGGACGGTTTCTTACAGTGATGCCAAGTTATCCTGTTTATTCTTAAAGTTATATATTATCCCAAAATCTTTTCCCTCCAGAAGAAGCGGGTTCTTTACTTCACCAATATATTTTTTATTAAATTTAATGCTTAATTTATATATCAAGTTTTTTTCCTCGTCTTCATAAAGAAGCTGTTGGCATCACTGCTGTGTTATGACAATTGATTTCGCGATGCATCTTCCATGGACTTCGGACCCGTAATAGTTCCCCAGTTGACCATCTCCGGGATGGGAGTGCCCTGAGCCTGCCAGAGTCGTAAAAGTTATGGAAACCAAATGCGAATCGCGGACACTTGAATGCCCGCCATTCGAATGGATCAACGAACCCAAAAATAAAACAGATGCAGATGCAATTGCGATGCAATGGCGATGGCCGACTCCCGCTCCGATCTGATCCGACAATTATTAATTGCGATTGCTTCATTCAAATCGAAATGGAGCCTCCGTTTCGGGGCCCGAGTTGGCCAAGTCTGGTCAAACTGGTTAACTCAGCCTGCCGCTGGGCATAAATTGCAATTTATGGTAAGCGGTGGCGCGGCTTTGGTTAAATAATTCCCTATCGGTGCAGGGAGGGAACGGGTTTTAGCAATAAGTTTTAATATTTTATTCGCAATATTACCGCAAAAAGGAGTGACGGTTTTGTGGGGAGTAGCAGAATATACACCTGAGCATTAGTTACTTAATTAAATTAAATGTGCAGGCTTAGTGTAATTTCCTCAAGTGGAGGGAGTCTTATTCTTTATATATTTGTGTGGTCATTTGAAGATGCATTTATTAAGAATTCATTTTAAAATGCGATTTTAATGATTTTGCTATGTTTATTGTTAGCATTGTTTAATTTAAATATTTATAAATATTGTTATTCCATTGACTCCTTCTTTAATAATTATTTAATAAAAGCAATGATTCCCTGATTCTCTAAAGAGGTAATTTAGCATATTGCCAATATTCTTCCTTTTAGTGAGTTGCAAAATTAGCCTTCATCGGGCCTCGCGTGTGGCCTGAAACCAGTTTTGGTCGGCATCACGTCCACGTTCACATTCCAACCACCCATTGAACCATTTTGCCCACTACCATTTTCATCGTGCGCATGTGCGAGTTTTCGTGATGGCCCGACCCCTGGGAAATTGCTCGCCTTTCCGCCGAGGCGATGAAAATTCTGGCACATGACGCCACACCAAAAGTTCGCCTTGGATCTGAGGATTTGAAGCCATATGGCGGCGAGATGCAGGAATCAGCTCAGAGCAGGGCACGAAGGTAGCCTCCGGCTGCAATGGTTGTATCTGTATCTGAACGATGGCTGCTCATGGCAGCGACATTTCCCAGCGGATGGAAAAAGGAAAATGCAGTTCGTGGCTCACTTGCTTTTATACGCGGCAAGATAAGCAGCCGCCCAGACAAATTGAACCCTCGCCTCGCCCAGCCCTCTGCATTTTCCATTTCCCATTTTCCGTCAGTCTGCTGCCACTCAGCCAATCAGTCCGTCATAATTTTCCCTTCGCTGAGCTTTTGCTGGCTGCTCGCCTAGATTAAACTAATGCAAATACTTGCGAAACTAAATAATGTCGATGGCCCCAATGCGAGGGCAAAATATTTGGCTGGCTGTCAGACAAAAAAAAGTATAAATATATAGATAGCCTTATAAGTGTATGTACATATATTTCTTTATTTTCTTATCGCTTTAATTATTGGGTGCGTTCAGCAGGGAATTATTATAGTAAATTACTAGTTATTTGTCGGCAAGCATATTTATTATTAGTGAATATAAGAGAAGAGAAAAATCTTTAAGATTTATTTTAAAGAATTTACCGAAAAGAATATTATTTTGGAGTAACAGATATTTAGTAAAACTTAATGACTATAATGTAAGATGAATGTAGCCTTTTTTATTATATTGACGGACTTCAATTTGTACAGATTTTACGACCTCACTTGGCTCGTCTGGTCATTATTTATGTTTATTTCTAGTATTTTGATTATTTGACAATCGTAGAACCATTTAATAAATCATTTTAATCATTATACCCTTTCAGGGTATTATAATATTAGTCAGAAGTTTGTAATGCAATGAAATAGTAATTTTTGACCCCATAAACTATACATATTCTTGATCAGAAATACTTCGTCGAAGTTAGTTCCTTTTTCGTTTAATTTTGAAAGTCCTAATCCAAATTTATTTCATTTATATAAAGTATGTATACATATATTTATTAGTTGTTCTCTATTCCTGTAAAGTAGTTCTCCTGCTCAGCTCTATATACCTGGCTTACGAAATGTGTAAATTAGTTCTCCTTCGTAAACTAACCCGATTTACTTTCGGCAGATCAACATTAGTTGCTGCATTAATTTAATGGCCGATAAATGGAATCGGCCAGAGAGCCGGAGGACTCGTGCCCGAAAGCCAGCCGGTAAATGGCCAAGAACACGTAACGGAAATCTGAAACTGGCCAACTCGATTCCCCGTTTATTGGCGCGTGCTTTGCTTACAGCCTTTACATTTGAAAAGTCCTCCGACTGGCAGAAGTGGGGCCTTGGAGACCAATATATAGATGTGCTGGTGGAGGAGCTTGGGTGGGGTTGGGTTGTAATGGTTTGTCCCAACTAAATACGCAACACGAACTATGTGGGCGTTCCGGCCGGTTGGGCCAAGAAGGAGGAGGGAACGGGAGCCCAGGGCAAGGAATTCGCAGTTCCTTTGGTTGCTTCCAAGGAACGTGATTTTCAATGTCGTTTCCCTTTTGTTGTCGTCGGCGTCGAAGGGAAAATTATGATGCGAAACGAAAATGCGAAGGAGACGAGTTGAGAATGAGTGAGTGAGGTGTAAGTGCACTCTGAGAAATTTTAAAGATTTTGGTTGTCGAACATCAGTTTTTTGAAATTGAAAATTCAAGCTTTAATCGATTTAATTTTAGAAATATTCTTTTTAACTTATTTAAATTTAAATTTTTTTAAATTGATTCAGAACCAAATTTATTTCGAGTGTTTGGGGGCCGCCAAGAAATGAACAAAAAATTGGCAAAGGAAAAACAAGAAAGAACAAAAAGGAAAACACAATGGACGACTGATGATGATGATGATACGTACGCAATGGAAATGGGAAAACTCGACGAAATCAAAGAATATAAAATGGGCGGCGGGAGGAGAACAACAAAGAGCTGCAGGCAGAATGCCAGAAGCAGACCGAGAACCAGAAATGAAAACTAAAGTAGAAATGCTTTCAGACATCTCAGAGATACACACGCGGACACACAGATACACACGAATATAGTATTTCAAGTTTCCTAGCCTCGATTTAGTCCGTTTCTCCTAGGGGCTTAAATATTTCATTTTGTCAAAAAATAAAGAAAAGACAAAAAATGTGTAGAATGGGGCAGGGAATGCAGCGAAAAATTGGGGAAACGCCAGCAGCTGCCAAAGCTTTTAGGTAAATTAAATAATTTTTTTCGCTCACTTTTTAGTTGGAGTGGAAAATTGCTGGGGCAGCACGAATAGTTTTAGTTTAGTTTGGTTTATTTCAGCTCGGAGCTCTCGCAGCAATCCATCAAAAGCTGCAGAAGCATTCCCGCTTAATTTATGGCTTAATAAACCCATGGGATGCCGCCCATGTTAATCAGATATTCCCGGACAGTTCGATTGAAATATGGCCGCGGCGGAAACGCTAAATGGGAGTGGGGCCCAGGTACGGGCCCGGAATGGGAATTGGAATGAAAATGGAGATGGGGATGCATTCCCCAGTTACCAATTACCATGCCCGTGCACCGGATAGTGTCAATCAGCGAACATTCTTCATTTTTGTTTACCCAAACTCACCTTGGGGCCGCTTTTGTTTGTTTTCAAATTTCCTGCCAGCCTTTTAGTTCGCCTGCCTGCTGGCCATTTTATTTTATTTATTCGAGGAGCGAGTTCTTTGCCGAAGGATCCCGAACTTGAAAGAGTTTGAAGCCGCTGCCGCGCACTCTGGTTGGAGATTGACTTTCAAATAAACAACGACTCTGACGGTTGGAAGTCGGTTGCTAGCTCTTGGCGCGGCCAACCTCTAATCGATTGGCCAAGCCTACATTTGGTTTGAACTGCAATCAATCATATAAATTAAATTATAATTGCAAGTGCAATTTGTCTAGGCCTTGGGAGTGATTCTGGCAAATGCATTTGCCACAGGCGGCACTTAATTGAGATAAGAAATTATTGTGGTCTTCGCTTCCTCTTATAATTAAATGTTATGCATAAGGGCAAGCCAGTTCGAAATTAATTATATTTACGTTTCCATATTAACTAAATTAGTTTACCAATTCTATTACTTTTAAAAATGTTCTATGCT
>JAEIIL010018023.1:0-13288 GCA_018905715.1 Drosophila lini
ATACTTAAAAAAAATCTATTTATAACCCAAATCCTTCAACATTTCCCAAGCCTTTCCATTCTTTTCACTTTTTCTTTTCTTCTTGTGTAAAATCAAAAGACTTAAGGAACGAACTTGGCGGGCAATGAGGAAAACTCCACTCAACTTGCAGATACTTTTGAGTGGCACTGCGACAGAGACACCGAGAAATACAACTAGAGAGACAGAGAGCCAGAGAGTTGCCTCCAACAGAGAAGAGAAACCCACGAGAAACAGAGAGAAGTGGCCGTTCTCCTCTCCACGGAGACTGGCAACTGGCGACTCTCAATGGGCGGCTTCAATTGTGTGTGGACTTTTTGGTATAAAACATAAACAAGCCAAAGAAAGTCATTCATTTTGTTGTTCGAGCCAGAGACGAGTGAACCGTTAGCAGCAGCACCAACAGCAGCAGAAGCACCCAGAAGACGAGCTGCCCAGTGCAAAGCAACCAAGAGTGATAAATACAGAATCTATATAGTTGATAGATAGAAACACTCGACGAGTCAAGTGATCAGTGTAAAGTGTGTGATCCGGAGCCAAGACCCTTTGGATTATTACGGAATATTACATACAAAATGTAGTAAGTTCTATCCCCAAAAAACACACAGAGACTATGAATCATGGTCCGAACCTGGATCTGAACCTGGACTTGGCCTGGCGCCCCGCGGTTAACGTTTCGTGCTGCAACCGAAATTAACATTTTCGTTATTGTCTCGTCGACTGTCTCGGGGGTTCTCTCGCCCCAATTTCCCGGGGCTTTTGCTTGGCAACCACGAAATATTCTATTGGGCCGAGCGATTTCAAAATCCAACATACGTAACAGAGACAGAAATCCAAACCGAAGTCGGTCCAACTTTTCCTTCTACTATATCTTTCTGTTGTACTGCTTCGCTGTGTGCGGTTGTGTGTCTGTGTCTTTGGCGTGGGAGTTTTCGCTTTTGTTTGCCGACAGCTGCCTTAAAAACCCAAGGGGATTACTTGTCTTACTTGTACTTGTATTTATGAGTCGTAAAGATTGTTAAAACACAAAGGAAAATGGGTGTATATATGGGTAATATTTAATAAAACTTTGAAGGAAGTAGTGGAACTTTATAAGAGGATAAATGTTTGAGTAGGTTTTCCTAAGAAAAAGTTGGCTTAAATCTAAACTTCTTGTCTTGGGCAAGCCTTGAGTTTTGATTTGATTTGGTAAATCAATCAGACTAGACCTTGAGTCTGCTCTTTCTAGCAACTAAAGGTCACAAATCAAGCAAACTTTGGCTACAGAATTAAGTTGAAAAATGCAATTTTTATAAATAAATTTGATCTAAGCAAGCAGAGACTTAATTCTAAAGAAATAGTAGGTATAACAAAGACAAGAACATCCCTAAAATCGTAGGCATCTTAAAAACCGAATCCTTTGCCTGTACTAAAGTTTTTCCTGCATAAACAAACATTAAAGCTTATAAATTCCCAGACTAGATCCATGGATAAACAATTCAGGTGGTCAATATTAAGGCCTATAATTTATTTATGTTTTCCTTACTCAAAAATCCTTATTCTTAGCCTGTATTGAATTTTTTCCTGTGTAAACAAACATTAAAGCTTATAATTTCCCAGACTAAATCCAGGTGGTCAATATGTTATTATGGCCTATAATTTATTTGTGTTTTCCATCAAATGCCCAAGACTAGATCAATCGATTAGGACTCCCCGAGTGGTCACGCCTGCTGGACACGGTGAGAGATCCAATCTCCGTGACAGATTGCATCACACGAGTGTTAGTGGTCCTTTCTAAAAAGTTTAAAGAGTCGTGTGGATTACTCATGAGCATGGAGAGCTGCTGCCCCGCCATTACATAAGTGACTGCAAATATGAGCGGCAATTGTATCAAATGCACGCACTGCGACGCATGCTGCGTATACGCAATATTTCATCGTGTGGAATTACGGCGACGCACAGAAATGCGCAATTGCCCAAGCGTGCCGCCATCGGCCATTGGCCATCAGCCACGCCTCGACTGCCGCCCTCTCCGCCCACCGAGGTGTAATGGCTTTCGATTTTTGGTCGGTTTTTGTGGGGTGTGTTTGAGAGCAATTAATAAATTGCCATCGAATTGATTTCTTTCACTTTTTGTTTGGCCCGCCTTGTTGGATTTCGCCCGTCATCGAGCCAAAACACACACCCACCAAGGTCACAGATTTGTGAAAATTAAGGCAGCATATAAACGAAAACATAAATTCCATTGCCAAGCAATTTGCAGAGGCACATTATCCAGATGCCCGAAATCAGGCAAACGTGAATTTTCAGCACTAACGGCACGCACATTAACAGGGTTTAATTTGCTACAAAAAAAAAACCAAAAAAAACCCAACAAAAAGCATAACAAAAGTGAAAAAATGAAATTAAAGCAGAGCAATGTAATTTATTTTTGGGCTTTCATGTTTTCACACAGTTTAATGGCATCGGGAGTTGTGTTAACGAGCCTGTGTTTAATTAAGCACTCGAATAAAATAACTAGCAGCGAGTGAAAACAAAAGACTTGGGCAACAAACTTGCCGCAAAGCAAAGCCAAACAAATTACATGCTAAAGACCCGAGAGGTGGAAATGGGAATGTAAATGGAAAATGGAAAATGTAAAATGCAAAATGGAAAATGGATAATGGTTAATGGAAATTGAAATGGATGGATGGTATAAGCAGCGGGGCAGCCAGCACGCTAAGTGGAGTTGGCTCTTAATTCTTTGCCAGCTTATAGGGTGTTATCCAACCAATTCACAAATGCCAGCCAGGAAAACTTACTACATATATGAGCAGTCACTTATCATCACACATCCAGCTGGCTAGTGTCGTAATCTAAGACTGGCCAGGCTTATGTCACCCCAAAAATGCCCGCCTAACATGACGCACACCCAACATTTAAGGAAATCAAAAGCAAATATAGTCCGAGTTCCATACGCAAGAAAACCCGGTGGCACACAATCCAACGACGACGACGAACCGACGACTCCACTTGAATGTATAACGAAACCAATGGCCTGGTCTGGCCGGGCCTGTCTTGTGGTTTCCAGAAGTGGGTGAGCGAGCGGTGGGCTGAGTCTAAGGGGTTTGAGGCCGACGAAAAGCATCAACATCAACGCATCGGCTATGTGCCTGCTCCGCTGCCGACTGCCTCCATGTGATGTAACTGCTGTGCGATAACGTCTGCATCTGGACCAAAGCCAGAGAGACAGATCCCGAGACATGCAACCAATTCTCCATTTATGGCAGACAGACTGGCTATTGCAGCGACGAAAGTGGTGCTTGAGTGTGCTTGGTGGGGCAAATGAAGCAAGTGGAGCAAGTGGAGCACTCCAGGCTCCAGTCTCGGGAGGAATGTGTGTGCGCGCTTGGCTATTTGCATGCTTCGCAAACCAAGTGAGCGAGGGATTCTCCCCGGATTCCCATGAGAGAGTTGCGCAAAAGGTTCGCTCGCTGACAGTGACAATGCAACAGGCGCAGACCGTGCACAGTGGCACTCTCTCAGCCAGTTCCTAAGGCTCCTAAAGTTCAAAGGTGCAACTTGCAACGCCGCCAGCAACTGGCAACTCCAGCTGCCGCCAAGCGACAGGCTGACAAATTGCCAGCTGGAAGATTCCGATACTTGCATAAGACAACTCTCCAGATTTATTATTGGCCAGCCCCCGACATTAGCAGAATTTGTCGGGGATTCGGGTTCAAAGTCACTCACACGCTCACTCGCTGGGAAAAGTAAAAGTCCAGCCGGACTTTTGCTTTTGCCATGTTGCTATTATTGCCGCAAATATATTTCACCTTGCCCAACTATTTGCGACTCTTACCTGGGCTTTGACGTTATGGCCCCAATTAGATGCAGGCAGGCACGTAACGTTGGCTAATTGGACTGGACTGGATTGGACTGGCCAGGAATACCACAAATACTCGTATCATGCGTATGAACAGCAGTTGACATTCAACCAAGTCGAGTGGCGGAGTGGAGTGGGTATCGTCGGCGGGTAAATGGCGTTCAAATTGAACCCACCGCAAGCTGAGCATCTTCATCATACCGATCTTGGTGAAGGGGTATATGGGCTATGGTAACAGGGTCAACAGGTATCGGATAATAACTAATGGATATGCATTTGAAGACTAGTTTGGATTGCAGCTTCCAGTTTAATTAGTTAAATTTTTAAACTGGCTTGAAAAGGGGGTTTTTGGCAGTTAGTTCCTGTCCCAAATCCTTTAATTAGTATCCATGTTTTTCAGTTATTTCCTTATACACTATTTCCTTTAGTTTAAAATCCAATTAATATTTTGGCATTAAAAATTTCCTTGAAAGAGGTGTGCTATATCCAGTTCCATGTGACAATTATTTGGAATCTCTTTAAGCGTATGCCATGATCAGTGAGATTCCCCAACTTTCCTAGCCTTCCCAGGCCTTAGTTGCATCTTCATGTACCCCCGGCTCTCCTTGGCCCGTTTCTATCTTCGGGGGACTTGCAGTCCGTGTTGCCTTATAACTAGTTTTCTGGCCTGGCTGGTCTGGTCTCTTGCATAACTGGTCGCTGGGCTGCCGATGCCGATGCCGATGACGATCCGATGATGCTGCCTTCTTTGGCTGCAATTTGGCGGCATCTTCGCGGCAAGCGAAAAGGTTCACAGAAATATTTTCCCGCGTTTTTGCTGGCTTGATTGTGTGCTTGCCACAGAGTTTCCCATATCATAAAGCAGGGCCTGACTCATCAATTGATTGCCATGTTCATTCCATTGCAGCATCCAGCCAGTTGTTCTCCTAGTCCTGGCTGTGGCCACTGGCCTGTGGGCCAGCGTAGAGGGAGCGGCCACCGGAGCACCCTCGGCCACGGCCACCACAGCCAAGCCCAAGGGATTTGAGGCGCGCTCCTTGGATGTCAACTCCAGTGGGGGCGAGGAGGAGCTCGATGACTTTGAGACGCAGGCCCAGACGCATCTGGCCTACCGTCAGCAGCCGCAGCAGCAGCAGCGTCAGCTGTACGAGTACAGCGAGGAGGATCAGGAGGAGGCGCCGCGTCAGGTGTATGTCAATCGGAATGCCAAGCAGCAGAGCAACTTCCTCAAGATCCAGGGACAGCTGAAGAAGCCGCTGAGCGAGGAGAGCGAAGAGGAGGAGGAAGAGGTCGAGGAGCCGGACCGTCTCTCCACGCTGCTGAGCAAGTCCTCCTTCAGCTGCACGGACAGGAACTCCGGGTGGGTGCCATTCTTTCAGTTTCCGAATATACAATTTCTATAATATATCCTTTAATTCATGATCCCAGATACTATGCCGACGAATCCCTGAGCTGCGAGGTATTCCACTACTGCCAGGATAGCCAGAAGCACTCATGGATCTGCCCCGAGGGCTTCACATTCCACCAGATCCACCTGATCTGCATGCCGCCCTCGCACGACAACATTTGCAAGCAGTCCTCCAAGTACCACATCGTAAACGACTACCTGTACAAGCCGATCAACCTGCAGGAGCACCAGAGCAAGCCCAATGTGACGCTGCGCTACTCGGAGCGCTACTTCCCGGAGAACTACTACGAGCACGAGCGCTACGACGACGAGGAGGAGGAGGAGTTGCCAGCCCCAAGGCCACGTATCCAGCACCAGCAGCAGCAGCACCATCATCAGCCTCAGCCTCAGCAACATCGCCAGGCTGTGACCTATCAGCAGCCCCAGCAGCAGCATCAGCAGCAGCCCCAGCAGGTTAGGGTTCAGTACCAGCAGCCTCAACACCAGCAACAGGCACAGCCCCAGCCGCAAGTGGTCACCCAGATCCGACACCAGCCGCAACCTCAGCCAACTACCCTGGCCTACCGGAAGCCATTGCCAGCGACCACAGTCCAGCCGCAGCTGCAGTTGCATCAACTGCACCAGCCCCAGTTGCAGCTGCACCAGCAAAGGCCACAGACACTGGCGCCGACCGTGACGCCGGCGCCTTATCGCTTCTTCACCACCGCCCCCCAGCTGCAGCATCTGCAGCCGCAGCAGCAGCAGCACCCACACCAGCAGGTCTTCCGCACTCCCGAGGAGATAAACATTTCGTTGCAGCAGCGCCGGCCGCAGGTGTTCATTGCCACAACGCCGAGGTACTACGAGGACGAGTACCTCTACGAGCGGCGGAAGTGAGCGGGGACTGCGGCGTCCGGTGTGAGCAGAAAACAGTCTTGTCGTTCCCTCGGATCCGATCCACCTCTCGTGTACATTCCCTCTCCCCTTCCGTTTAAGTATATGTAGCTTTAAGCTCTCGCTCCCTCCCAGCTCTGTCTCGGTCAGGCCCGAAAATCCATGCGCGAGTTTTGTGTACCTATTTGTAATATTTAATGTCCTGCTAGAAGAATCCGCCTTCTAACTCAATTCGTTAATAAAGGAAGCCACATTAAGTTAGTCGCTCACTGTATGTCTATCTCCATGTACTGGTCCGCGTTGGACAAGTGCACTGCCTGGCTGTGGGTGCCCTCCTCCACCACATAGTTGGGTCCGATTATGCAGTTTTTCAGCACTGATCCGCTCTTCACCTGCGCCCGGTGGCCAATGATGCAGTTGTCGATGTTGCAGCCCTCCTCCACCACGGCGTTGGACATGATTATGGAGTTGGCGACAATGTTCTTCGGATTAATGATGCAGTTGGGACCAAAAACACTCAAATTCAGTGAGGTCTTCTCTGACAGCTTGGCATTGTCGGCCGCTATGATCTCCTTCGTCTGGGTGGACTTAACCAGGGCTCCGGGCGAGATCAGTGGATGTGTTTCACCGCAAAGATCATTCCAAATGCTGGCCAACTTCCGGTTGATGGCCAGGAAGCTGAGGGTATTATTGACCCGCACTCCAATGGCCTCCTTGGGCGCCTGGATGGCATAGCAGCGCACCACATCACCATGGTAGGGAGTTTGGGACAGAGATTGATTAAACAGAGACGTCTGGGTGATCTTCTGGTCCAGAATGGTGTGGGGAACATACTGAAATAAGGATTTATTGATGTTTAAAGTTGTTTTTAATTCACTTTACAATCTGACGGAACTCACGTGTAAGACATTGTCCTCATTCTTGGTCACCACTCCCACTTCCGAGGTGGTATCCTGCACTGTTTTGAGGGGTCTCTTGGCATGCTGCTTCTTGATTAAATGCGGCAGGAACTCGCCCTTGAACGTGGAGATATTCTCCTTCTGCAAATACGCAATTTTAGATGTAATCCAGCTAAAAAAATATATTCCTTACCCTGTGCAGGTAGTCAATGACCCACTTCTTCAGCACATACACATGGGCATCCAGCAGGCGGCTGTAGACATCCAGGCGGCCCCGGTTCTTCAGCAGATGCCTCTGAATGTTGAGGGTCTCCTCGCAATCACTGGCTGCGGACAGGAAGGCCAACCTTTGGGTGGCCGCATGAATGCCAATCACATCCCGCTCCGGCTTGTGCTTGCTTTTCGGCCCCGGCATCACCACATCAGACTCGAATCCGCTGGGGAAGAGGAGCAGAGCCAGGGCGGCATGGTGCTCGCGGAACTTGTTGATCAGAGGATAAAGTCTCACATTGCTGACCAGGTCACAGCTCAGGACCAGAAAGTCGGACTGGATCTTGTCGTATATGTAGCGCAGACTGTCCGCTGTTCCAAAGTCGCTGTCGCTGGGGATCGTGGCATAGTCCAGTTTCAGCTTGAGCGGGGTGTTCTCCAGAGCCAGCTGGATCTCTAGCTTCTCCTGCTCCAGGACCACCACAATGACCTCTAAAGGTGGCAAGAGAAACTATTAAAATAACAAACATGACTCTTGCTCACCGAATTACCTGAAAAGTTGTGTTGTTGCAACAGATTCAGGGGGTACCACAGGAGCGGATACGGGCCCACCGGCAGCAGGCACTTGGGGGCATCCCCCAAGACTTCGGGCAAACGGGTGCCTCGTCCGGCGGCTAAAACTACAGCCTGGAACTCGGAGTTGGTCATTTCCACACAAAAATTGGAAAGTTCGGCTAAAAAGCGTGCAAATACAAAATAGCCACGCAAACAGCTGATTGGCTGCAAGAGACAACGGCTTTGCCCAGTTCCCAACACTGTTTCCAATCAGACATATGTTCGCTGTCATGTGACTGCGTCATTGTTTTTGTTGCTTTTGCTATTGTATAAAACAAGTCAGATGACCCTTTTGCAATGAAAATTCCCTTCATTTACTTAGGAAAATACACTGAATGCCCTTTTGTATGAAACAACAAGACTTTAATGCATGATTTGCGCAGCTTACACTACACTACAAAAATGGAATACATACTTTTTCTGCTTATTGGAATAGACTACACACATATTTTGCTACGACGAATAAGTTTTGTGGCTTGCCTTTGCGAATTAGAATATGGAAACAGATACGGAACAATAGTTTAACAATAATATTGCTGGCTGGAATAAACATCCAAAAAACCGGACAAGATAATACTTAGAACAGAACATCGTCGTCGCCCTCATCCAGGATGTTGGCCTGCTCGCGCACATCGATGCCCTGCTGTAGGAGCTCCGCCTTCTTGGCATCGGCCTTTTGCCTGGCCTCGCGCTTCTTGTCCTGGATCTTCTTCAGCCGGTAGAACTCCTCACGCTCCAGCTCGTCCAGCTCGGAGATGATGTAGGCCAGCGTGCGGTCGATTCTCGGGATGATGACATGCTCGATGGCGTTCACACGGCGATTGGTGATTTTGATTACCTCGTCCAGGGTCACGAACGACGTCTGCAGCGAGGCCAGCTCCACGAGCAGCTTGACGGCGCTCTGGTAGTTCTTCTTCAGCTTGGCCAGCTGCTGTCCACCGCGGGCCAGACCGGCCAGCTCGTAGGTGTCCGCTCCATCCTGGTACGACTCGAAGACGGGCAGGGTAACGCCAGCCACGTTGTCCTTCTTGGTGCGGATCTTGATCTGTGCCTTGGTCACGTTCTGAAGGACCACCTGGTTGATGTCGCCGGAGGTGAACTTGGCCTCCGCCAGCGAGAAGGCCGCCTCTTTCATAACGTCGCCCATCAGGGTCTTCGTCTCGATGATTTTGCCCAGAATCATGCGGAATCGCATCTGCAGGGCGTCAGCCTTCTTCTTGAGCAGTCCGTGGCCCTTTTGGGCGCCCGCCAGGCGGGCCTTCATCAACATCTGGGCGCCACGGGAGGGGAAAATCGGTAGCTTATCTTTGCCAGACATTTTGCTGATATATTTGTGGAAAAATTGGCTGGTCTAAACGATTTTCTGCTGCGCACCAAAAAAACTGCAACTGTCGCTGAACCTGAAAAACTCCAACTGGAAAATGACGGACAGCAGTGTTGGCCAACGGGGGCGGCAATCGATAACAGCCAGTGCTATGAAGCACTGCAAAAACGGCAGTATTCAACACTCCACAAAACCAGCTGTGCATTTGAATAAGTAAACAAAGTTAGTCTGTTGTCTTTTTTGGTTTCTTGAAATATAATGCAACTGCTGCAGCGCTTGTGCACGCACATATACAAACACCAGCGGCACTACGCCAAGAAGCTTCGGGTGGATTTCAAGCCAAACATGTCCTCCAACAAGCGCATGGTGCACGAGGAGATCCTGCATTATGTAAATCCCTTTGCGAGAATCGACGTTAAGTCCGATATCTTTGTCCGCGTCCAGCCCGCCGACGTGCATCAGTACACCAGCGGGGACGTCTTCATAGCCCAACTTTGCGGTGGTCCTGTGAAGAACTCAAATGTCACGCTGGACGTCAAGGTTTCGGACGACAACAAGGAGGTCAGCGTGGTGGTCAAGAAGCTGACCGAACAGCCCTCCTCCTTCGAGTGCGTTCTACAAGTTCCCGTGCGTTCCGATGTCTGCACTGAGGGAAAGGCCAATGTACGGGTAGAGGGAATCCAGAGTGAGCTCCTGCAGGTTAAGGCTGAAGGTGGAATCCTCACCAAGAACGTGAAGGCCACCAACATTAGCCTGTACAGCGAGAATGGCCACATTATATGCCAGGGCACTTTGCTCGGAAAGATCACCGAAATAGAGACACACAATGGGGTGAGAATTGATTAACATCAAACAGAGCTCTCCATTTAGCTTCTCCGATATTGCACCCACAGAACATCAGCATGGACAAACTGCAGGGAGACAGCCTGACAGCCTCCACCAAGAGCGGAAGCATAGTAACCGACTGTTGTTACGTTGAAGAGTCCAAGTTTCAAACAGCAACCGGCCGCTTGGACCTAAACAATGTCCACAAAACCAGCCAAGTTCATGTCCATGATTCGGCGGACCTAAGCATGAGTGAGTAAATGCCAAAATATACCACGAACAGTTAAATTTCAGTCTCAAAATTTCAGCTGGTGTTCATGGCAACCTCCAGGTGGTAACCAAAGGTGGCAGCCTAAATATACAGCTCTCCGAGCTCATGGGACACAACAAAATCGATGCTCAGAACCTGACAGATGAGGCCGTCATTTACATATCGCAAACCATTGAGCAGGATCTCAATATCGATGTGGGAGCCTCGAATATCAGTTTGGATACCGAACTAGAGCACTTGGCGCATGCATTAAGCAAGGATAAGAGCCGATTCCTTCTCAGCAATCAGAACAATCACAAGTTGATGGTTAGTAGCAAGGGACAGAAAGGAGTACGCCTGGGCAAACAGTCCTGGAGAGATATGATGCGCCAGAAACTGCTAAACGCCAGCAACGAACCAACCCCGTGCAGTTAAATATAGAAAAGCGGATCACTAAGTTAAGAATATATTGTGCTGTAAGCTACAATCTCAGTCATTTTTGTTTTTTCCCTTCATGGAGGTATTTTCTTTAGGCTTGGCCTGCCGACTCGTTATCCGTATAATCGCTCAGGCATTCGAGGGCCTTGGAAAAGATGGCATCTTCCTCGGTCTTCAGAGATGCTACAAAAAGCCGCACTTTCTCTTTGCCTATCTCTTGGAGATCTGCGCTTTCCTCCTTAATCAAAACGCAGGCCAGCAGCCGCAACATTTTAAAGGCATTCTCCACATACTGCTCCTTTGGAGCGTCTTCCTCATCCTCTTCCTCAAATTCGCTGGCCTCCTCGTCCTTTTCTGTATAGTTATCCGTGTGCTGCTTCAGTCTGTACCAGACTTCCAGAAGGTTGGTAAAGGCCTCCTTCTGATAACGGTACTTGAGACGCTAAAATAAATATAAAAGACATTAATTAGTTTGCAGTACTTAGTAAGTAACTTGAAAGAGACATCTTACACTCCATATGTGCGCCAGATCCTCTAGATACTCCTCCTGTCGCTCGCCCAATGGAATGAGTTGTAGCGGCTGCTGCAGAAATTGCAGTATCCGCGTTAGGCAATTGACTATACTGGGCGCGTACACATCCATGGATGCCTGCGCCTCGGGCAGCTGAACCAGTATAGTGCATATGTTGAGGTAGGTTTGTATGATCTCCACATCACAGGTTATTTTCGGAGCGCACGACTTGTACCCCACGTCGGCATCCTCTTCGTTGTCCGTGGGGGCAACGCCAGTTGCGGCTGGTACTTCTCCGTTCTCCTCACCTCCCTCCTCATCGGCCAGCTTGGCCTGATCATCTCGCATGAGTCGCAGGAAGGCGCTATTGACTCCATCGCAGAGTTCCTGCACGAGAAAGACCTCCGCAAAAGGCTTCAAGTTGAGCGACGAGTTGGCGTTCTCCTCCTCCACCAGGGCGCAACTGGCCAAGATGGCATTGGTTGCCTTGAGGGCGGCTATCAGCAGCTCATCGCTCACGGACTGCTGCAGTATCCTGCCCAGATTCTGGGCCGAATTCTCGAAGGCGGCAAAGCAGACGTACCAGTCCACGGCGAACTGCTCCTTGCCGCTCAGCACATGGGCCATGATGTACTGGTAGAGTCGCATTAGCTGGATCAGCATACCGGTGTCCAGGCAGTTGGCCAGCTTGAACAGCGTCTCCATCGATTGGGGTGAGCAGGTGAGCAGCTCGGCGCACTCCACCTGGGCGCACATGTTGCCCAGCAGTCCAATAAGGATCTCGTAGAGCCGGACATCCTCACAGCCGTCAATTAAGGAGTACATTATGGGATCAACGGCGTCGTTCTCCAGGAGAAGCGTAACCACCTCGGGGGACACAGACATGTCCCACACCTTGCACAGGTCGTCCTCCAGTTGCTGCTCCAGTGGGGAATCAGGCTGCAGCTGCACCAGCTTCATAACCGTTTGCAGGATGAACCGGCTGCTGTACATGGTCTCACCCACGGCGTCACCGCGCATGCGCTCCAGCAGCTCTGCCTCGTCCGCATCCTCGTTGGCTGGCGGAGGCGTGGCCGAGCCGCTGCTGCCACTGGCAGAAACGCTAACCGAGCCAGGGGCAGAAGCGGGAACGGATGCATCGGTCTCCTTGATGGCGTTCTCCACCGGCGGCACCTCGTTGCTGTTTTTAGCGGAGCTCCCCGCCAGTTCCGCGTCCTCTTTGGGCATCTTGAAAGTATCTGTTGCTCCTAATCAGTGTTGCTAGCTTAGCTTACTTAAGGCTATGTCTGGCATATTGGGAAATGGAAAAGCTTATAAAATTTGCAACTTTTAAAAACAATCAGTACTAACTTTAAATATTTTGTGCAAATTGCAATTTATTCTGCTCGCAACCAGTGTGACCAACGAAATTAAAGAAAAGCCATTAAAAGGGTCACACTGACATGCATTTCCCTAAATTTAAATTGGCTGGACAAAAAAATGGGCTTAGTAACATTTTAATAACTACTTTTCAGTTATTTTGATTAAGCCAAATTAAATTCTGGGCTTCATTTCGAGATTAACCCCATCCACTAGAAAGTATTATCATTATGGCGACTGAAGAGACGTTGAGTTCCTTTCGGCCTAGAAGTATGCCGTGGATTACGAAAATTGTATGCCAATAATATTAATATTTATCGACGTACAAGCAGGCTACACTTTAAGCATTTTAAGTTAAATTTTTTTGTATGCCTTTTTTTTATATTAGCGACCTGCGTTATGCCGAATTGGAGTTTTTAATTTAATGTTAATTATTTTAGAGTTTGCAAAGAGTTCTTGAGGCTCGAGGTCTAGTCGCCTTCGATTATATAAAAATCAAACAAAATCAAATTTAACCGACGTGACAGACACGCTCCCAAAAGTATACACCACCATACGTAAAACTTTTAACCTTGGCCAAAAGAGGGCTGAACTGTATGTATAATTAAAGTTTTTAATTTAATATTTATTTTTTGTATAAAAAGGTTGTAACCCGGGTTTTTTTATTAATATTTATATTTTTGTACATATATGAACTCTATTTTTGCAGAGTACCAC
>JAEIIL010018028.1:0-10921 GCA_018905715.1 Drosophila lini
TTTTATTGATGGCCAAAGTCAGAATCGTGAACATACACTCAGTTGTGCTCGCCACTGTAAGTATAAATATATATAAATTTAGTAAGGAATGAAAAAAAGGAACAGGAAACCAATTCAAACACCAAACTAAACAGAATTTAGAAATAGCGAACTTAGCTTTCTTTTAACTCTCAAAGATAAAATGGGGAATATGATTTGGCAATGGTATTCCGCGCATTTCCGATAACCCGACGAACCCCGGGGAAAGAGATAAGTGTGTCTAAGACACACTCGCAGTTAGATAGACAGACATTAGCACCCACCACCAACATGGGCCCGGGAGCTTCAGCTTTTTTTCGCTTGCCTGGCCAACGCCGAGTTATTGGCCATAAAGCCGATTTCTGGAAATTGCCTGAAAAACAGTTTTCAGTTCGCACTCGCACACCTCTGTGAATTATGCGCTGGAAATTAGCACCTTGGCTTTAGTCGGAGGAGGATTGCGCAAGAGCCGGGCTTTATGGCTCCACTCGGCGCGGCTGGGAGTTCCGTTCCACCTTCGCAGATCTTGGATTTCCCAACCCGGGATCGATGCTCTCACCCTATCTCTTTCCAGCTGATTGATAATCTCATTAGGCGGTGACGTTGCATGAGTGCTTGCTTTTAGAGCTGACAAGCAAAAGTTTGTACGCGTATTATTAATATTTCTTTTTATACACACATTTCGTGGCCCAGTGATTCACCCAGCGTTTCAAGTGGGTGCCGCCGAGCTGCGGGAAACCGCAATAGGAAAGGTGAAAACTCGGAAAGAATATATCGTTCGGATCGCTGTCCTATCCGTTTCTGGATGAATCAACCTGGTTGGTGGGCTACTGCCTCCGCCGTGTGCGGTTTTCTAATGATTTACGTAAACGATTCCCGAGCTGCAGGGCCCCGAAAGCTCGCCAGCCGGGTGGGTTTGCTCTCAAATGCTAACAATACTATATACACATCATAATATGGACAGATCGGATCGGGGTTGAGTTGCAGCCCGCGTAGGTAGCGGAGATTTCACGCGAATGCGTGCCTCTCTCGAAATATATATATTGTAGTCTGTTGAGTTCGCAATCGGGGCTTCGAGTAGCTTTAAGTGCCCGCGCCCGGGGGTTAAGAGAGTAACCGTTTTATTATGTGCTTGGCTCATCCCCGGCTCTCGTATCTTTCTTACTTTTGGCAATTATATAACTCGGCCGAGTTGGGAAATAGGGTCAAGTTTGCCACAGACCGCAAATGCAAGCCAGAAATAAGTAATAAAAGTGAGGCTAGTGAGCGAGCAACTTGTTTCAGTTTCTGTTCCAAAAATCCCGACCCCGAACCCTGGCCTTTTACATCGAGCGGAATGTCCAGATTCCGCGATTAGTCCCTTGCGAATTACTATCTGGATTAACACTCGCGGCTGCTGTTTAATTTCGAAGGTTTTTTTTTTTTTCGATTTACTTATCACGTCCAGCAGACTGCTGGGCTTTGTTTTAATTCGGGGGCTTATCAAGGCCCGAGTCTGGAGCCAAACTCACACCACACGCAGAATTGCTTGAATTCTTCGCACTGTTTTTCTGCGGTCTTTATTTTCAGTTTTGAGAGCACTTTTATTTGATCAGATATGTGTTTGCTTAGCGCTATCGCGCGTGAGTACGTATTTTTCACTGTCGTTTGTTCTGAAAGCACTGAAGATGCCCGCGACTGAAGAGTCCTGCAACACACGATGCTACCCAGCGGGCTCTTGCGGTTGGACTGGCGGAGATCGCGTCTCGCCGAGATTCCCCAGACCGCGCTATCACCGAATGTGTCGCATGGCGGGCAAAAACCCAACAAAAAAGAGCCCAGCAGCAGAGGAAGCAGCGGAAAGATACAAAATTCGTATCTGAAATGGGAGAGAGAGCGCCCAAAAGAACGCCGAGAGGGGATGACAATGAGGCAAAAACACAACAACGGCGCGTCACAAACAATTTAGCCTCGTAAATCGCCAAATGCAAGTGTCTTGATAGCTCTCTGGCGGTTTGATTTTGGTTTTCGCATATTATTTTATGATTTTCATTTACGTTACGTTGGTTTTTATTTTGCGTTCGCCGTGTGGGCCAGACGACAAGTGTGTGCCAACGGAAACTATATAATTTTTAATTACCTAGACGGCGAGGGGAACTGGGAACGCTGCCTTTTCGGATCGGATTGGATTCGCGCACGCACCCGACAACACGTCTCGGCACTGGAGTTGCCCGAACGAAACAAAAGCTCGGTTACCTGGCGAAAATCGGGGGTCGTAAACCGGAGATCGGAGATCGGATCGACCGTTCGCGGAGAGAGCTGAGCACCGAATGACACGCTATCGGAGCCCCCGGTTCCCAAGAGCCGCAAACTTCACCGGAGCGCGAGAGCAAAAGCCCATGGCGAAAGCTACACTAAGAGGAATAGTTGGTATATTAAAAATAAAGATACATTGAACGATATGTATTTTGAAAAATATAATACAGAATAAAAGCTGAACATATGTATCTTTAATGCAAGCCTTTACATTTCTTTTTAAATTTAACAAAATATCTTTAATACTTTTATATGAGCTATCTTTATAATTAATAATTATAATTAACTTGTAATTTTCAATAAGTTCCTCCACTATTTTCCAGTGTACTGGAGAGTGCAAGAGCTGTACAAGAGAAAGATATTTTCGAAAGAGAGTGCCAAAAACCCGTTGCCATATAAGCGTAATACGAGGAAACACGTGGATAGCCAGCGGCACACGCGCCTTAGAACGCACACAACTTTGTTTGGATTACGAAATTCATCGGCAAAAGCTTGCTAATTGCAAATATTACTCTCAAAGAGAGCCGCTTATGCGCTCTCCGGCAAAAGCTTATCACGGCACTCCGGTGTTATCAGTTGATGAGCTGACTTTTCGATTTGGTTTGTGCGAAATGAACTTAAATTCTCCTTTACAACGTTTGCATTTTCCATTTCCTGCTGTAAGAAATGCGACATATGTATGTTTTAAAATAAAACTCTGGCGTTTTTATCGTGAGTTCGCTTATATCTTATCATTCTGAATATTCTTTTCCGCCACCCGATAAACACACAACACTCTTCACGTTTCTGCGTTTTGTCTCTTTTTGGCAACAGCCAATTAAGCCCAGGTGGAGGAAACTCCAGGTGAAACTCCCACAACTCCGAGTTAATGCGTGGGTGGGTTTTGTTTACGTTTTATTGGGTTTGTGGGTCAAAGTTAACATAGTGTTCATTCGTGAATGAATCGAGTGAACTTCAGGGGGGAGCCCACGATCACAGCTACGGATTTCTTCGAGTGTTCCTATGTGTGTGCCTTTCAGGCAGCTGAGTGGCAAAACTTGTGTTAATACCAATGTTAAATATTTGAGTTTGATTTTATCTTATCGCTATCGGTGTTTGTTCTCGATTGGGCGGACTCTTCCAGGTGATATCACCCCGCTCGAAACCCTCTTTTCGGCAGAGCTTTTGGCCGAAGCCCTTTGCCCATTTTACATGAATGCTAATTAAACGGATTTCCATTTCACAAATGTATATGTACTACATAAATATATATCCATATGTTATTCAAAGAGGAAGGGATTGGGGTGGCGGAACAACATCATTATCTCACCATTTAAATATTCGCACTCGCACACCCGAAACTTTTTCTTTAAACTGAATGCCAGCAACCCAGGTCTGCTATTTGCTTACCTTTTGACCAAAAAAGTGCTAATAATTCGACTGGGCGATGACCTGGAGGGAGAAAATCTTCCGATTTCAAATGAACGTGTACAGAAATCTTTAGGATTTTGAAATCTTTTAAACTAGAAACCCTAAAAAGGGAGCAATAAAAATACTAATGTTCCTAATTCAGTGTAATTTTTGAAGATCAATTTTTTTTTTTGCTGAATTTCAGTAATATTATTTTGAGTCTTCAAGTTTTTTATCAAGTTAAAATTATAATAGGTTAAGATATAGGAAATATCTTTCTAATTTCTAGGAGAAAACAAATGTTAACCAAGTTTAAAAGCTGAGTAATCCGCAGCAGCTATACATATTTATTTAGAATGAAGCTGAATTGTTATTTATTGTTAATAAAGTAAAACGTGGAAAAATGAGAATAGAGCCAGCTGATGTAGTTGATTTTCCCTGTTTATATCCCCCGTTCGCTTACTGGGTATCCCGTGGATCAAAAATAAAGTATCCGCTTGTTTATGGACGGATAAAAAGGCAGCTACTTTTGACGGGCTCGGTTCTCGGGCTATTGTTTATCTCGGCCGACGCACCTGCCAGCGATCCTCTCCAGCTCTCGTATACGTCAATTGATCGGAAGTGTCCAACGCCCCTCGGCAGGCTGATAAAAATTGTGAGAACCGTTGAATGGGTTTCTGTTTTGGCAATTGCCAAATTTTAATTGCAAATCCACACCGAACTGACGTCAGAGTGAAGGAAGAGCTGCTTGCTGTGGGCGATTGTTGGATTGCGAATAAAATATATGGAGTTGGGAATAATATTTATGGGAAGACCGGGTGCAATGCCAGCCAGTAGATAGATCCTATTGCGAAAGCTGAGCTAATAGAGGACCTGGCGGGCTTGAGTTTCGCGGCGCCCTGTTCTATCGCCTGCCGGTGGGCTCTCTGTTTGTCTCAGATTATTGTTTGGAGAACGATCTATTTACCAACTAATTATATTACACATTCAGTCGCTTTCCGGCGAAGCCCTTGCGCAACTAGGAGGAGGGTCATGCGTCACGGAGTTAGTTCATCGATTGCCCCGCCGCATGAACGATCGAAACACTCGACGAAAATCGGCTCTGTTCTCGATTAGATAGTCGTGATATTTATTAATAACATTAGCCCTCTCGCCTGACAAATATATCACTTCTCACCTCGCCAATGGGCAATCAGCTGGCAACTAGCTGAACTGGAGTTATGCAATTTCCAGAACCAGAGATTGTTTGTTTGTCCAATCCGGGGGAAACCTAGTACTTCAAGGTGAAGGCGTCGTTCCCTTGAACGGAACAGAGCGGAGAGTGTGGACGCAGCTGACTGGAGTTCCAAGGTGGGTGGTGTTCTCCGCGGAATACTTTCGGCGTTGACTTAATTGATTAGAGCACCTGACTAACTTTTCTCGGGGACTTTGCGGCTTTGACAATTCTTAATTTCTGTGTAAATATTGATACGATATCTCCCTCCATTGTGCGTTGTGTGTGCATTCCCGATTACTTTTTGGCTCGAATGCAAAACTTATATAACTGGAGATGGGGAAAAGTTTCCATTTGCCTGATGTTTTTATAGTGTTCTTGGTGGCAACGAGGAATCTCATCAAATGCAAAAGGCTGACCCACATTGCAGGGCCATGTATATGGCGGGGTTTCGCTTTCATTGACTCACTGACTAAGTGACAAAGTGACTGACGAGTGACGGTACTGACTGTGTCCCACAATGGATCGTCGATGGAGCCGTAGCCCGGCTTAGCTTCTGGCTAATGGGGCCTGCAATGAACCGGAAATTCACAATTAACCGTCAATCCCCCAGCCGAGTTTCATAACCAACTGCATTTGGAGTCGACTCCATCGGTGGAGGGTGCACTCGGAATCCGAAATCCGTATATGGAAATCGCACGTTACGGCTCATTGGCCGCTGGACATTTATTTGTTTCTCTTTTCAGTCTAGGTGTAATTTTTCGGATGCCTTCTTTGGCCCCCAAAACGTCGGATAAACAAGCGAACTGAGGCGGCGGCTCTCGCTTGGTTATTTTAATTGTTTGTACGTGTTGTTCTACAAAGGCTTGTTCGCTGGCTGGCCAAAAATTATTACATTATGATCTGGCTGGCGGCAACGTGATCGCCCGATTCGGCTCGGGTTCGAAGACAACTATCAAAGCGGGCGCCTTTATTTGGGGTCGGGGCGATTACAGTTACGCTGACTGGGAGAGTTCATTGGAGTCGCCACACGCCATTATTTTCATTATGTTTCTTATGATATCATGTAAATGCAGTTGGGCTTAAATATAGATAACTGTAGTTTCACTTTTTCGGCTGGGCCCATTCCTAGAAAGGAATGGGAACGGGATTGGATATTGGATGAGCAGGGCGGTGAGTTTTCGTACGTGACTAACCGATGAGGGGTGCATTCGCGAGCTGCTTTCTGAGTCTTCGGAATGCCACTGGAGGTATTCGGATTTCAAGCATAAAAACTGAGTTCAAAACTGGAGTATTCTTGGGTATATAAACCGAGGAAGATAGATATCCAGAGAGATCCCTGCCTGATCTTCCCACACATTAGTCATCCCCGCAAACCTGTATCTTCCATAACATCCTCCGAGTTACTTTGACAAATGCTCATAACCCCTGATTCATTACCCAAAGACTCTCTCCCAGCTTAATCACGCCGTTGCCTCGATAAACGATAACTATTTTTCAGTCTAAGCCCCGCCACAGCGAGTCCGGGAGTCCCGAGTTGCGAGTTGCGAGTGCAGCAGGCAAATGGCATTCGCAGGTGGTCGCTAATCAACGTAATCAACTTGCAACAAGCTCGTTAGGCGAGGCAGACGCGGCTTCATGGTAATCAGGCCACCGCCAAGTTCTAGCCAACTTCTCAGGCGGCAGAGGGACGAGAAGGTCGCTCTAACCAAATTGGTCGCGGTCTCAATCTGTGCAGAGGAAGAATTATTTGGCCAACACAAATGTTACAGAAAATATGAACAATTCATAAACAAATTTAAAAGATGTATATTTTATATTTTTATTTTTATATAAAAAAAATATATATTATGTTACTATATTTAATAGCATAAAAGTCTTTGCAAGCTGAAACTTAACTTAACCTTAGCTGTTCTTTTTAATTTATTTTTTTGTTTCTATCAATAAAGTCACATATATTTTTCTCACTGCAAAACTGGTTTGTCTAGGCAATGAGCCTGACTTTACCGTTGCCAGCGACTCGAACGATTAGCTGGGTCAAGGTCAGCTTTGGGGCTGGGAGTTCCTGGCCTATTCGCTGGCAGAATCCAGCTAAGAGGATCGAATCGCGGCAGCTTGGTGGCGGCAAACTTCTCGCAATGCCAGGCACGCACACATCAACTGGTCGCCATTCAACGCCATCAAAGCCATCGTCATCGGGCTGTTCCCATCCATCGGAGGCGATCCTCCGATGCTCCAGAGATCGATCGATCAGCGCCCAAGTGGCGGCTGCTGCTGCTGCATTTGGTGGTGGCATTGCAAACTGCGTTCCTCATTGATTTTCGTTTCGTTTTCGATTTGTTGCGATATTATTCATGCCCAGTGCAGTGGCGTACTCGGAGGGAAGTCTTAATTGTATAAGAAAGCCAGTGTTCACTGTAAAATTATTTAAGAAATTTAAAAATATCTTAGGGAACATTATATAGTGTTTTATCCTTCTAAATAAAGACACAACGTTTTCTTAGGATATATCCTTTTTATATTGATTTATGCCTGAATTCCAAATAAACAAAATAAAATCCAGAAACATACTTTTACCTACATAATTTTTAAAATTGAAGGTATACCCTTACTACGCTCCTGTTAGCACAAAAACCGCGTTGATCGTCGAACACAAAGCTGAGATTTTTCACAAGAAAATATTCATGCGAAGGCGAAAACTGCGCAGGCGCATGTTTTGTCAACTGGCAATCGGCTGGCAAAAAGACATTCGGACATTCGGAGGCTAAGGCTGCGGCCGCTGACGTTTGCGTGACAGCAGCAGCAACAAAAACAGAAACAACAGCAAAAACCTCACATGCTGCAGCAGCAGCAACAGCAACAACAGCATCCAGACGACGCTTCAACCAGTTACCAATTTTGGCAGCAAGACTTTCATTTATTTGCGATACGATTCGGCAGTTTGTAAACCACATATCCCGATATTAAGAAATACAAATAATAAATGTGTTATGACAAATTTAATTTAACTATTAACTAATAAATCCAAAGATAGTTAGAAACTGAAACGATTTTACTTAATGTAATCACATGCGCTTTTGTAACATGTTAAGGTTCTTAAGAATTCTTATTACCATTAAAAATAATAATTTTAATTATTAATATTATTTTTAATATATTAATTAAAATGTAGTATACATTTAAATTAGTTCTCCTTAGTTAAAATCCTAAGCATTAGAGTAAATAATAAATCAATATAAATTTACTGCTATTTTACATACGAGACTTTTTTTACCGGCTGTATTTCCTGATTTTCTTGATCAATTTGATATTTGAGAATATGTTTAAATATTATATGAATAGCGACAAAATACTTCAATGCCGATCAGATTAAAAAATATTATTATTAAAATATATTATCAAGACAGTAATAGTAATAGACTTAATTTCTAAATGTAAAAATAAATCTTACACAACATTTTAACATTGCTCTTTTGGCGACATCTGGAAGCTAACATCCAGAACCACCATTGAGTTGGTTCAGACGAATCCACCAGATGGCGTTAAGGTACTGGTTCAAAAATATGCTTAAAGATCCAACAAAATTACTTTTACATATCAATTTCAAGAACCAAAAGCTTAGCAGCCAAAAGAAGAAAATCAAATTAAATTTTAAACATATCAACTGAAAGTAAAGTTTAATTTGTTTTTAAAAAATGCAGTTGTTTTTTCAAATATTTCGTTTTTCTTGCTTATTTTTTTTATTGTCTAAGACTAGCTTAAAACTAAACCTGCCTGTAGAATAGCTTAAAATGGCATCAAACAAAGCCAAATAAACAAAGAAAATGGCAAGAGCCGACGACAAATGTTAAGCAAGAATAATGCGTTACACGGAACTGCACTAAGCACAACATTTTCGGTTTTACGCTGCTCAGCTTTTCCCGTATTTATCCATCTTTTATGCGCCTCCTTGCAGCGCAAATCGAGTGAAAGGACTCTTCTAGGACGACGACGAGGAAGAGCAGCCTTTAAACTACCCTCCCTCCCCTGGTTGTCACTCAAGAAGGCCAAAAGCCTTTTTGGCCTAGACAAATTACCACCGAGCTCGCCAGTTCTCCAACGGAGTCATCAGTCAGAGCCGGAGAACAGTAAAAATCGTTTTGGGTCCTCGTTGCTCCGGAGCTATGAAAGGGGCGACAAAAAATGGACTCCAGCCCGCATATGCCTCCGTGCTAATTAGGCCTGTCCTGAGGGACATCCGACTGGACCTGGGCCAATTAAATGCTTAAGCTGACTTTTCGGTTCGAGCTTGTCATAAATTTTGACTGATTATGCGTATTCGTCTTTGTCGTCGCCTTCTCCTCCTCCTGCTCCTGCTAGAAGGCTCCCATGCCCCGAGCCAGGATCCTTCGACACAAGTACTCGTGACAACTGAAGAAATTTCTGCGGCATGCAAGCCCCACCTCCTCCCAAGTGTCCGACGCAATTCATCATTCAATTAAATTGACCGCAAAGAGCCGCATTTCACATCGCTCAGTTCGTCGACATCGCCTTGGGTTAAGTTTTAAAGTTGCCCCAAGTCAAATCCTTTAATGCGCTGCCAGCAGTCGCTGCAATCGATTATCCTTTCAATAAAATGCCGCGGCCCGAAAAAAAAAAACTTTTCCCCCACCGACTTTCCTCCGCCCCGTATTTTCGGGGATATCTTTTGAGGTTGATTTATGCTCTGGCTTAAAAGCGAATTGTTGTGAGCTGCTAACTGGAAATCTGTTTGACTGCACGTACTTGTTGGTCCTCCACATATATCCCCGTCTCCTTCCCCTTTCCCTTCCCCATCGATGTCCTGGCCTGGCTTAAGCGATTGCCAAACAAAGTCGAAAAGGCGTCGTGCATGTTGAGCGAATCCTTTGCATTTGAGTTGCGTTTTTTCCTTGGGCTCTTGGTATGCTGGGCCAGGCATCTCAAGGATCTCGCAGCTGTCCTAGTCACAGTCACTATCCTGCTCGGCTTTGGCCAAAGTGATTTACGACCCGCTCATGCCGAGCATTCAAAATTCGGTCTAATTGAGACCTCCTCCAGATGATTAGCTCTCGGCAAATATTGTGAAATTCAACTACTCCAAATACAATGCCATACAAGCACAATATTCTACTAGTTATTTGATTTTTGTTATTGGTTTTGTATAATCTTTAGATTCGTTTGGGTATTCGATTGCGCCTTTGCCTAATTAACACACCGGAGACTTGATATGTGCTTCATGGCAAAAAGTAAAAGAAATGAAAAATGGTGTAGAAGCTCTAATAAGTGAACCTAACACCGAATTGAGATGTTATCACGATTTATTCAGCTTGTTTACTTTATAATACACTAACAAAAAACAAAAATAGGAAAGGAGGTTTATGACAGATGTCCACACATACATAACATATGTATTGATAACTCGTCTCAAATGTATTTATTTTGTCATATGTAAATGAATAGAGCCCTAATCGATATTAGATTTTCTTATTCTTTGTAATGAAACTGGTGCCCTCTGGTTAGGCTAATAGGTAAAACTATAATTGTTTACTGTGATAAGTTTTTAAAGAAAATTATTTCTAATCATAGAATCGGTCACAGATAAATATTTAATTGTTGTTGATTAAGGACTTAAAAAAGGCTTCTAAGCATGTATGTACATTGCAGAAAATTGCTTAATAAACAAATCTTATAAACATAATATTTAATGAAAACATGGGGTATTTTTTTTTTTTTTTTTACAAATCTATCCCTTCAAAAATAAATAACAACCACTGAAAAGAGAGCAAGTGGGTTACGATTCTAACTTCGAACAGTTCTTACTTCTAAGCTTTTAATCTTTCCAGTAAAATAATTTAATTTTCAAATGAGATAAATATATTCTTGATCAGTATAACCAAGAGACTTTACCTTATCCTATTAATATTTATAATTTAAATTATAAGTTCTTGTATTTTGAAGAATCTTGCGGTTTGCCAGTTTATTTATTTATTTTTTTTTTTTTTAATT
>JAEIIL010018031.1:0-16156 GCA_018905715.1 Drosophila lini
ACTACATAGATTAACCCATTATATAATAAATCTCCAAGAAAGTTCATTATCTTCTTAAAATCTCAGCTCTTTCTTAGTGCCTAATTTATGGACTAAATTCAATTACCTTCATTATTTCCTTGAGTCGTATCGTATTATAAATATGATAATTAAAAGATTTTCTCCTTAAAACCTGGGCTAATTCAATTCCGAATATCTCCAAGCTTAACTTCTGCTTAATTTCCCTCGCCTTCTAACCCATTAAATTCAAATAAACACACCCATGTACGTGTCGTAGACAGAGATATCGTAAATATATAAACACGTTCACGTCCCATATACACACATCTAACTGCAGTTGAGTGGCATATATAGTATTTGGCTACAGATTTCCCCTAAATTGCGAAATTCATATTGAAAGCCGGCGGAAGGAGGGGTTTAGAGAGGGGAGCGGGGAGCACTGCTTGCCGTAAGGACACTTGGGAGCTCACACAGAGAAACAGAGAGCGAGAGTGAATGAGAGTGAGACGGTTGGATGGGCTCTCGCTGGCTGTTTGTGTCGTTTGTGTGCGCCAACATTGCGTATACGTAATTTGCCGAGACTGTTGCCAAAGTGGCATTTTGAATTTATGCCGCCACTTGAGGCGAGTGTGGCAAGCCCAGGGTGAGTGTTTCTGTTCTTATATGAGTTATATATATACATATCCGAGTGTGTGTGTGTGTGTGTGTGTTTCTGCTGCAAAGAGTGCGCTTTATTTTAAATTAAATATGCAAATACTTACTTCTGGCACCCACATCCCTTGCTTATGCCACTTTTCCCGCTTCATGCTTTCTTGCTAGTCCTGCAGATTCTGCTTTTGCTGTGCTCGTGCTGGAGCCTGTCTCCTGCAGACAGGCAAACATAAATTATTGTAAGCAGATGAAATATTTGTGGATGAATTTGTTGCAGCTGCCGAGTGCAGTCATCGGACATTGTCCACTTTCTCTCTCTCTTTCTCTGGCCCTGTTTTCCATTTTTCTGCTGATTTATTATATTCAAGCGAGAAACTTTAAGCTGCACACGAAAAATATTTTCAATAAAAAAAAACCCGCAATTTATTTTAAACTTTGGGAAAATGAAACTTATTTTTAAACTCTTTAGGAAAAAAATCAAATGCATCGGAAACTTTTGAATTCATGAATAAATATTTTTTAGAATTTAAACTAACCGAAATACATTCAAGGTTTATTTTTTAAATATTTCTTAAATAGTTAAGGCATATTTAATATGAAATTAATATTTAATATAAAATTTATATTACTTTTCCAAGTGCATAACATAAAATAAGTTTTATAAAAAGGCGGGAATAGGAGGGCAACGGGAACACACACATACCCATACACAGCCAGGATGTCCTCGCTGGAAAATGAAGCTGGCAATTTTATCATTTTTCACTTTGGTAAACAAACACAAAGGGTGAAATGTGCGGGGGGGTGGGGCGGCTGAGGGGATTAAGGAAAATATTGTGGCTTTTGTTGTGGCAACCTTAATCGCCCAGCCCCCCCGTTTTCTGCTGCTGCTGCCATGTCCCACCTCCTCTCCTCTGCGATCGAATGTCATTCAAATTGTAATTTCTGCAGCTTCCATCGTCGGAGAACAATCGATAAAAAAGGATAAAGCAAAGAGCAACAATGCAGGGATAACAATGGAGCAAAAGCACAAAAAGGATAGCACAAGGAGAGGTAAAAAGAGCGGGGAGGTGGTAGAGCAGGAAAATTCAGGAGAAAAGCGAGGGCAGACAGTCAAAAGCAAACAATAAACAGCAAAATCATTCCCTGCATTCCCCTTTGAAAAAAAAAGAAAATCAGCCATTGTGCAATAACAGCACGTTTCGAAATTGTAAAATCCCATCCCAGAAGAAGCAAGAATAGCTTGGGTTTTCAGAGAAAAATAACTTGATCTTCTTCGAAAAGAAAAAGGTTATTAAAGGTAATATTGAGATCAGTTTTAATAGCTTATTCCTTTTGTATAATTAAATAATCGTAGATACTTATGTGATACTGTTAATAACACCTCGAAAAATCAATTCAGACCTGCTTATAGCCATTGTGCACTGTACCCCCAAGCTGGGGACATGAAACTTTCATTTGGCTTTAAGTAGCCCTCGGCTAATAGGCCAAGTTTGCTCGCTCTGCAAACATTTGCCCAGCACTTTGGCGAGGCTTTGCTCCGCTCTGCTCTGCTCTGCTCTGCGCTGCTGTGCCATCCTGCCAGCCTTGTGCTAATGAGCGAACAAAGGACTCAAGAGGGGCAAATCTCCTTTATTACGAGGCTGAATTTCGAAACTCAGCAGGTCTCTTTTGAGTTGTTTGTCAAAATTAACGTAGACGGAAATTAGGACCCCAAAAGGACGCCTCACTCGTTCCCCACATGGGTCAGATGCAGTGCACGCCCGAGGATATGGCTCTCAGGCCAGATTTAATCATGATCCGTAGTTACGTCACCTACAAGGGTTTTCCGGCAGACTATCTGAACCACTATGATATAGCCTTGGCACTGAGTTGCTTCAGGGTTGGCGGTGTGCTAAAGACAAGCACAGGAAAAAGTATTCCCGGCAGCGAAATTAAGCTGTGTTTTAGCGAAAAGATGGGTAAATTTGAATATTTTACTATTATAATTACATTAATTTATATACAGGTTAAATCTGTATGCTGCTGACATTTATCTGATTAAATTTATGGTTTATAAATACGATTTTGTCAATCTGTTTTCTGGCATTTTGTCTGCACGCTTAAAATCAATTTATTCCACCTCACAAAGCTCATCAAATATAGATATCTATCAACAGACAAGTCGGCATGAAAATATCAAGTATACGCCTACTTGTCCCTGTGTCGAAAGTAATTGATTTCGTAAAGGAAGAAATCGAACTCATTTATTATTAAATGACATTTATTTAGCTTTTCTGAATATAGAATGTAAAAGAAGCAATTGTATTGTATGCAAAATATGTCAATAATTTATTTCAAGTTTATATTCCAAGCACATTGAATAGTTTTTATTTAGAGAATTAACTTGGTAACTGTATAAGTATTACTTACTTTTATTGGGTAATTAGGCTCTTAATTTCTTTGTAATACATATATATCTTTCTTAATCTATTTCTATGTAAAAAAATAATTATAATTCCAATTCCATTTTATTTATTAATCATAAAGGCTTGAAGCACAGATCCTCACTAAATTGAATTTTCAGCATTGATAGATCTTAATCCAAAGCTAAGCTCTTTTAATTACTTTTATTTCAAAGTCATTAAGTAACTTTTGATAAAGGAATTATCCTGATGTGCCTTTTTTGTCCTTTGAGTGCTTTGGATCTCAGTCACTTAGGGCATTTATGTACGAGCGGCGCCTACCTGCGCTCCTTCTCTCATATTTTCAGCTTCAACTGTCAAAAGTCAGCCTCATCAGTCATTGCTGCTTTTTCTCCCTGGCAGCTTTCACTTGACATTTATCATCACCCATCATCCCTGTTGCCCAGGATGCCCATCATCTATACCATCGTCATCATGATTATCCTTGCACGTCGCGTTTTAACCTTCAGAAGGCATTTTCATTTAGCGGCCTTCTTCTTTCGCTTTGTTTGTCAGCTTGCCACGCTTCTCTCTTTTTTTTTGTGACTTTTCCAGCGATATTTTTTGCACCCTCTCGCGGGTGCTTAATTAAAACCGATTAGCAATTCCTGTTTAGCCAAAGGTCGTTTGGTGCAGCGCCATTAAGTATGCAATGGAAATACTTTAATTATACTAATAACCAGGCCTAAAGCGTGGAAGAGGAAAGTAGAAAGTTGGAAAGCTAAAGAGCATGGCAGTAGTCCTAGGAAAATGTAACTTTTCATTGTTGGCACTTTGGACTTTTCAGGCATTTTTCTGCGCCCAAGAATATACGTATTTATATCGCCTCGTCCAAATCAAACGGAAGTCGTTCGTTTCGCGCGAAATATGAACAAGTTAGGAATGAAGTGGGTAGAAGGGAAATGCGGCATTGGGGGGACCCGTGGAAATACGAAAGAAATTGGTAACGAAATGAATTCGTTTTCGAATGTCAGGCACGCAAACTTTGCCTACGATATTTGGCCACTAACCACACCGACCTCCTCCACGCGAAATTCTATTATTTTTTCCCTTTTTTTTCTACTTTTTATTTATATATTTTTTCCCCGGTAACCTTCCCCCCTGGAACCCACTTTTCTACCCTAACAAAAAACCACAATTGGTCTGGGGTTCGTTTGCACGTTACTCGTTTTGCGGCTCAACTTGGCTCGTTGTTGTTTTTTTTTTTAGTTCTGCGGTCCCTCCTGGCCGAAACCAAGTTGAGTTTTTTGCTCCTGGCTTAGCTGGATTTTGCGGTGCGTAGCGGGAGCCCGGGTTTAAGTGATCTAACATTGCATTTCACCGGGGTTAACTAGCCAGGTTTACCTGACTTTTGCATGGGGTTAATTTTGGTTTAGTTTCCGGAGTGGTTTCTGGCTGGCAGTGTCTCTTATATTTCATTAGTACTGGCTTTGCTGGTGGTTTTCGTTGCTGATTTTTACATAAATTCATTAAGCTTTTTGTTGGGTATTTGCCATGAGAGTGTTTTTATAACTTTTCATATAAGTGTAAATATTACAATACCTAATTCTTTTATTTGATTCTGTTATCATAGCATAGGGCATTTTTTAGATTTAAATATCTCAGACATCACCTAGGTTCCTAATTTAAATTATAGTTTTTTTAATATAATAAAAAGATGGCATAGAAATCTTAAACTAACTTAATTTTCCAGACTCTACAAATTGTTCATAGTTTATATTTTTCCATGAATATTTTAACAATAATTTCTGATGACTCCTTGAGCAATTTCCACTCATTTCTGCTCTTGAAACAAGCAACTTAGCATACAAAATTCAAGTGTTTCTTATTTATGGGCCATGGAGTTATCCTCTTTGTCTTTCCTTTTTTCCGCTTAACTTTTCATGTGGCGAAGAGTCAAAGTTGGGACACCAACTGAAATACAATAATAGCAAATGAAAGTTTTTCACTTATTCAGATGGCGGAGGAAGGGTGTTACCACAGGGTTAAGCTTTCAAGGGAACCAGGAAAATGGGGGGAGTGAAAATAGGGGCGTTTGCTGTCGATTTCCAGCCAGCGATAAGCGACAAACAACGCATTAAATGTAGTTTTTCCCTGGATATTTTCGTCTTGGCATTGGTTAAGTCATCAAAAATTGAAGTGTAATTGATTGGTTGTTGTTCATGACAAGGATAGCGGTAGGAGGATTATTCGGCATTGACGTAGTCGCCTGGCCAAATTACTAATTTTAAACGCCATTGCTAGCTTCCATCCTTCTGATGGATGAAAAGCCGTCGCGGCGGCTTGATGATGACAACGGCAAACAGTTGACATGACGGAAAAGTTTCCTCAAACTTTGCCCATTAAACTCAATTACCAGAAAGTTGGCTCCTAGTTAAGAGACGCCTCCGCGGATAAGAAAAAATAATAATAAGTAATTGGGGTCATTGCTTTCTTTTTGCCTTTCCTTAACAAGGATTTTATTTTTAGTTAAGCTTAAATTAATTAAATTCCATTCTTTCCATTACCCCTTCAGGCATCTCATCCCTTTCGTCCTGCGGCGATCCGGAACGCCTGCCAGAGCTGCCGCCCCTGGACGAGCAGCGTCTGCAGCGAGCCGCCTTACATCTCCAGCAGAAGCTGATCCTGCGCGAGTGGCTCCGCGAGCACCGGCTCCAGCATCACTACCAGCGTTTGCTGGCCGTGGAAGTGGCCTCACTGGAGGACGTCTACTGGCTGGAGGATTCGCGGGCGAGTAAGATTCTCGGCAAGGACTGGCAACTGTGGTCCGGGGCGCGTCAGAATCTGCCCACGTCCAAGGCGCAGCTGGACGCTTTGAAGGCACAGCTCTGGTCGACGGTGGTCAAGAGCAGCCAGCATCAGGACGCCTGGACATGGGGCGGCATGCTAGTCGTCTCCGTCTCCGTAGCCGGCCTCGTCACATTGGCTGCCATGACGCAGCCCTCGCTGGCCCCAGAGGTATGCAGTTTCTTATAAAACTTTCTGAATTTCCTTTTAAGGGTTTCCCTCATCCTTTCCCTAGGCCCGTCACTCCCTGCTGCAGTATGTCACTGGGAAATATCTGCTGCCCGCCAACTGCAAGGTGCAGTGGGACTGGAAGGATCCGGCCCGCGTTGGCGGCACCATGTGCTTCGTGGTGCGCTTCTTCCAGCGCAACGGCCAGCCCTACCCCATCTGTGATACGGACCAGTTCTTTGTCGAGGTCACCGAGGGCACCCGCAAGGTGGTGACCATCAGCGAGCTGGGCTCCTCCACCGATCCCAATAACGCCAATATCGCCAAAGTGAAGTTTACGGTGCGCACGGCGGGTCAGTACAAGATTTCGGTGCTGATTGGTGCCAGTCACATCGCCGGATCGCCCTTCTTGCGATCCTTCCTACCGGGAGCCATCGACGCCCGGCGTTCGCGGTTCATTCGACCGGCCAGCACGGTCATCTGCTGTGCGGGAGCACCAACGCTGATGCACATCGAGCCGCGGGATGAGTTCGGGAATGCATGCCTCTTTGACCAGAACCAATCGGATGAGGCGCTGCAGGTGAGAAGAGGGGAGCTCTGGGATTAAATGTGAATGTATTTCCCAATCCCTATTTAGGGCTATCAAGTGGCTGTGTACGACCTGCATGGCGTTGCCGTGGAGAAGCTGCAGCATGCGATTGGCTTCGCCTACGACAGGGTAAACTCCCGGGTCTCGGTTACAGCTCTCTTTCCGGAGCCCACCTGCCTGAGGGCCGTGATCAGTTACCGGGACCAGCAGCTGCCCAATGGGGACTTTGACATCATCGTGCTAAGCAGTGAGTTTTAGTTTAGGAAACATAAACTCCAAACTCATATAATTCCCCTGCCAGGCAGCGACACCACCTTGGTGCACAAGAACATTGCCTCGCGGAAGCACAACATCTGCTACGAGGCCAAGCTGCTGAGCATCTTCGGTGTGGCCAAGAACAAGCCGAGGAAGGTGCTCTGCTATGTGGGACCCAAGCAGGTGAGTAATCAGCGCCGCTGAAACCCATTGGGATCGAGGGAAATGTGAGAGGGCTCAGAACTCCCTGATCTTTCAGGTGACCATCAAGGAGATGATACTCAAGTTCATTCCCAAGAGGATAGCCACCTTTCGGCTATGTCCCTCGACCAAATTCCATTTCCTGCCTCAGCTGGTCTCCCAGCTGCACGGCCCGGTTTTCATCATCGACGACGGAGCCCAGCCCAAGATCGAGTTGGCCTCCAAGGATCGCAATATCATAGCTGCCACCTTCACCCACTTTCTGCTGAAGAACATTGGCGGCTCGGAGACCTTCAAGGATAAGCAGGACTTTTTCTATCACGAGGTGCGTAAGTTCCATGCCAGCTACTACCACGAGAAGATGGCTCTTAAGGTGCAGCGGGACAAGATCTTGGAGAGCAGCATGAAAGCGGCCAAGGGCTTCTCGGTGTCCGATTGGTGCGGCAACTTCGAGGTCACATTTCAGGGCGAACAGGGCATCGATTGGGGTGGCCTGCGCCGCGAATGGTTCGAGCTGGTCTGCAGCTCCCTCTTCGATGCCCGCGGCGGACTCTTCTGCACCTTCCACGACAAGCACCAGGCTCTCGTGCATCCCAACCCCACGCGTCCCGCCCATCTCAAGCTGAAGCATTTTGAGTTCGCCGGCAAAATGGTGGGCAAGTGCCTGTTCGAGAGTGCCCTGGGTGGAAGCTATCGCCAGCTGGTCCGAGCGCGCTTCAGTCGCTCATTTCTGGCCCAGCTCATTGGGCTGAGGGTGCACTATAAGGTGAGATAATATAGGGTTTAGGGATTAGGACTTGATTAACTTTCCTTTCCCCTGTTCCCCACAGTACTTTGAGCAAGATGACCCTGACTTGTATCTGTCGAAAATCAAGTACATCCTGGACACTGATCTAGATGCCACGGACACCCTGGAGCTGTACTTCGTGGAGGAGATGTACGACGCCAGCAGCGGGCAGCTGAGCAAGACTATTGAACTGATTCCCAACGGGGCCAGGACTCGCGTGACCAATGCCACCAAGAACCAGTATCTGGATTCCCTCGCCCAGCAGCGTCTGTGCAATAATGTCAAGGATGAGGTGGACAGCTTTCTCAAGGGTCTCAATTCCATAATACCAGATAATCTTCTAAGCATTTTCGATGAGAACGAACTGGAGGTGAGCTTGAAAGTCTCAGCATTTAATGAATCTCTTTAACTTTTAGTTTATTGATTACTTTTTTGGCAGCTACTGATGTGCGGCACCGGTGAGTATTCCATCAGCGACTTCAAGTCGCATCACATTGCCAATGGCAACTCGGCGGAGTTCCGGCGGGTTCTGGCCTGGTTCTGGGCCGGCGTCAGCAACTTTAGCCAGACGGAGATGGCCCGGCTGCTGCAGTTCACCACGGGCTGCTCCCAGCTGCCGCCGGGTGGCTTCCAGGAGCTGAATCCGCAGTTTCAGATAACGGCCGCCCCGACATTTGGCAACCTGCCCACGGCGCACACCTGGTGGGTGAAGCTCTTCCTCCCCTTGGGAATTTATATTTCTTTACCAAAAGAAAACTTTTTCGATTACCAACCAACAGCTTCAACCAGCTGTGCCTGCCGGACTACGAGAGCTACGAGCAGTTCGAGAAGTCGCTGCTGCTGGCCATAAGCGAGGGCAGCGAGGGATTCGGAATGGTCTAGGATGGAGGTGGAGTCTGGAAGGAAGGGATGCAATCTCTTTGGTTTTTGTCTGCTACGCTACTGTGTTCCTCTCTCTGTGCGCTTTAAATGTCAGATGCTAGAAACCTAAGTGAAACTAGTACGTAAGGCCGCCTAGTGATAAATCGCAATTAAATTCACGTCCCCTGAGTTGCATTGCTGCTAGAAATACTAAACCCTAAGCAATAATAATCGCGGATTAGCCGGGCGTAGCGAGTCTCTATATAGTTTTTAGATCGAGTCGAGGAGCAAAGATTTAAACTGAGTATATATATCATCATCAAAAGGAATGTGATAATTGTATTATAAACTAATGCAACCTAAGCGTAATGGGTAAAACTTTTAAACTAAACTAAAGCCAGTAAAACCCAAAACTACTCTAGTAATTTGTTAGTTGCAAAGAGAAACCCTTAAAGCTAACGAAACCCCAAGAATCCTTGTAGTATATTGTATGAAACTAATTAATTGTAAACAGAGAAACCCCAAATAGTCACGAAAGCAATGTTTATATGCATTTCTTCTAACGAACAAGAAACCAAATATACATACATATATTATATATGGCCAAATCGTGGCACAACTCTCCCAAAAACTTCTCCCCTTATAAGCAATATGTGGAAGCAAATGTTGAATCGTAGTTTTTAAATGTTGTTGAAAAGCGCAAAGCAAAAATCAAAGACGTCATACAATTTAATAATTAGTAAATGTAATGGAATTGTAAGTAGTTGTTGAGAAAACTCTAAAAGCTTATATCAATCGAATGGGAACGAGGGATGGCAGGTTCAAAATGGTTAAAACTAATAAAAATTCAACTGTTTAGAACGGACTTCACCTGGTTGAGTTTAATTTGGAAAAGTTGTGGTGCTTGGATTGTATTTTGGGAAATACTTAAAACGTTTCAGCTTACAAAAATACATTGATTTTTTATTGGCTTCGGACTTTTAGGGTAGATTTTGAAGTTGGTTATTCTTATCAAGCTCTTATTTTTAAATTCGTGACTTGAAATCATAAAAAATTAAATTAAAACTGAATTTTCACCTAAAACAAGCTCCTATAACACATTATACAATGCACTTGCCAAAACTAAGTACCTATAACCATGGTTATAATGCTTTGGTTAATTGCACCAGCTAATATTTATATCTCTGCAAGCCAAAGCCGCCACACAACTTTCTTCGTGAAGGTCCCCAAAAGGTCAACTGTGGAAATGGTGGAAAGCCAATGAACTCGTTGGAGGGTTACGCAAGTGGTGTTTCTGACTTAACCAAAGTGTCCACTGTGGAAAAGTGACATATCTGTGAACTGTACCTCACTTTGTGGTCTATTTCACGACTCTTTACATGAAAATATCTCTGTATATATATATTGTACGGTCCAGAGTGAGAGTTGGGAGGAGCGTGAGTGTCAAATCAACAATTTCTAGGCGGCACTACAACGCGTGCTCAGCCATCCCGTCAATGCGCCTAAATTGATGTGTGTGCCAGTGCGTTTAAACAATTATTAGCGACTAATTAGAGTATGGATAGCATAGGAAAGGGCCTCAGATGAGTGCGGTCGAAGGAGAAAGTGGATTTTACCTAGAAGTGTGCACAGAAACTGTCACTTTCTAGAGGGGCACACGCGCCAAGACAAACAAAAAAATAGTAATAATAATAATCTCTCCGGGCAGGGTCAAAAGCAGCATCTTCATCTGGCATGGGTAGTATCTCCGGGGTTGGAGCCACCGGAGCTGAAAGTGAAATCTAAGAACAACAATAAAGTACATAAAGAAAGGGTCTGCCCTTTACACTTTTGCTTTTTAAATTATTTTATTAAGTGATAATAGCTGTTAACTAATGTTTTCTGGAAGTAAAGAAAGGAGTTTCCTGTGTACTAAAGTGTTATTTTTTTTAATTAGGATATATATATTATTTTATATTCATATATAACTTGATAAGTTTGGCGTTCCTTTCCATTTAAAAGACAGAATTTCAAAAAATTCCACATAAAAACTTCTTTATTTTATTTTTAATATGTTTATAAGTTAAAATATGCCATCATGTGATAGTTTAAATATAATTTTTACCATGGTTAAGGGATTGTGTGATTACGGGATTTTCTTAACTTGTAGTTTATTTTCTAAGAACCTTTATAATGTCTGTGTTGGCCGATTCAAAGGCAAAAAGACAACAAACTATATTTTCTATTTCGTTGATATATATCAACGCTTAAAAAATAGTTTACAAATTATTTTCTTATTAATACTTCACTCTTGACTCAGTGCGTCTTAAGCTTATCATAAAATTAAATGCTACATGCTATGCCAAAATTTTGTTACCCATGTGAATCGGTCAACACAACTTGAGAAAATCTTTAAATATTTTCTCGGTACATTTGCACTCAGTTTTATGCCAATTTCAATGAATGAGTGTTTATAATTAAACTAGATCTCTGAGTGCACTAGCGTAAATGTCAACTGTTTCATGTAATAATAATGATAACCATTTGGGCAGCGCACTAAAAACATAAACAAGTAAAAGCCTCCATGGAGACATTAAAAAAGTGAAAATCGAGTGACTAAAAACAGGGGCGGAATAACTCCGAAGGGCAAAGAACTTTAATGTTATTTTAAATAATAGCTGTGGGAAGTGTTGTGCATATAATAAATATATTATTTATTATGTTAGTGCTGGAATTTTTTATGTGTTTTTCCGCTTTCTTAACGGGTTTTACTTTTAGGTGTACTTAAGTAATATTGAATGAGTGCACAAACATAAACAATTGATGTTTAGATACAACAAATTTCTGTAGGAGCACATTACTTCATACTTTTATTGTATTTTTGTAGGATCACATTACTTCATACTTTTATTAAATAAATAATTATGAATACAAATTTGTTTTTTTTTTTTTTAATATTATGATGGTAATAATTTAATTAGTAAACTTTCTGTGAATTTATAGAAATTATTTCTGAAATCTTTGAAATTTTTCTTTTCTTTTACTTTAATATTTAATTTAACATTTTCCCTTTAGCCATCAAACTCCGCCCCTGACTTTTAGTGACCGCCTGGCACATATCACGTTCGGAGTCACTTTAGAAGGTCAGTTCTTCAGGCTAAAAAGCCCAGAAACCGGAAGGGCAAGGTCTTATTTGGTCTAGAACAAGCTGAAAAACTTTCCCAAACAAAAAAAAAGAAGAAAACAAAGACGCAGGTATATTTCTTGGGTTTATTTTTTTGTTTCGTTCCAAAGTTTAATGGGTCTCGTTTTGGTCGCAAACTAAAATTAGAATAAATAACTTAAATTTAGGTGGCAATTGTGGAAAAATTCTCAACAATATTGTCCAGATTCCAGGTGATTAGTCGGTGCACTTGGTGGCCAGTGTGCAGAGCAGGGTCTTGGGGCAGAAGAGCAGGCCCTTGGAGCAGCTCATCTTGTGGCCCTTCATCTGGCCCTGCGCATTCTTGTAGCACACAAAGTAGCTGGAGATGGAGGTCTGGTCCGGGATCTTGTCGCCCTCCTTGCAGTAGTACTTTCGCTTCTTGGCGGGCGTCGAAGAGGACGCGGAGGAGGAGCTGCTTCCGATACTGCCACCGAACCCACCTCCAATGTTGGCCTGGATAATGGTGGGCCTGCTGGTGGTGGTGGCCAGCTGTATATCCGGCAGATTCACCGCATACGAGTCCATGGGATCGCTCTCTATGTTGGAGGAGACGCCGGGCCTGCCATTCTGCTGCTGCTGGATGTTGCTGCTGCTGCTGATACTCCCATATTGCTGGAGGAGATTGGCAATGCTCTGGGCCTTCAAGGCGGCCTCCTGCCTCCTCTTCGCCTCGCTCAGCATCTTGATGGTCTCCATCTGGAGCCGCCTGTTGGTGTCTATGGTGTAGCCACTGAAGGCAGGCATCACATTGCCACACTGGGCATATGTGGGGGCATCGCAGATCCTCGTCTGCTTGTTGAAGCCGGTGTAGGGAGGGCAGGAGTAGGACAGAACCTTGCCATCCTTTTTGCTGCACACAAAGTACCGGGTGCAGTCGGTCTGATTTGGCTGCCTCACCCCCGGCTGGCAGGTGATGACCTCCACATTGCCCAGATCACTCAGCCCAGAGGAGGTCTTGGTCATCAGCGGGAGTATGGACTTTTGGAAGACATCGAGGCTGATAAAGTTTCCATTGAAGTTCACCAGCTGACCGTTGAACGAGGAGGAACCGCCGCCCGGATACTTCATCTTCTCCGCCGTAAATGGATTGAGATTCGGACTGCTGGTGAACATGCTCATCTCCATGTTGCCCTCCGCATCGCTGTAGATGCTGCTGCCCATCGTGGGCCTGGGCATATACGGGTGCTGCTGGTGTTTATGGTGGCTGTAGCTCTGCTCCAGATACCCGCTGCCAGGTGCTAATTGCTGGCTCATGTCGCTGCTGTAGGTCAGTACGTGAGGAAGAGTGTTCCCATTCCCGCCGCCGCCAGCTCCCGATGATGAAGCGCTCTGGTAGCTGGCCTTAATCAAGTCGTCATCGCCCATCATCTCCATGCTTTCGATTTTCTGCGAATTGGGTCGTATGGCCACCCTGTCCGACTCGATCTGCCCGGGGAACATATTATCCATCGGCCTGGGCATGTTCATCGACGAGGGATAGCTCTCGGTGGGCTGGTACACCCTGTTGGCATTGTGCTCGCCCAGATGCGGACTCGGCGTGTAGTAGGTGGCCACCGTGGCGGCCGATGGCTGGTGCTCGAAGGGTCGCGGAGTGGTCAGGGTGTAGTCATTGGCAAACGGAGACTGGGAGCCGTAGGCGGCGTAGGTACTCGCCATCGTTGTCATCGAAACCGGCCTGGCCGTGGTCATGTACTCCATTCCACTCGAACTGGACTGATGCTTGTCCATGCTGGGGTACACACCCAGGCTGTTGCCGTACGTGTCCAGCACCTCCTTTTCGCCGGAACTCGTGCTGGACAGGTGCACGGGGATCACGTTGTTGTGTATTATCGTTGTGCTGGGCTTGTTGTAGCCACCATTGCTGGAGGAACTGCCGGACGAGGAGTGCTTCTTGTGCTGCATGTAGTGCCCACTCAGGGGAGCCGGCATGCCGTAGTACTGCTGGAAAGGATTGCCCTGCGGCGACATGAATACCGGCTGCAGGATGGGCTGGTAATAGCCATTGTAGCCGGGATTGGGCAGCACCTTGGGCAGATTTTGGGCAGCTATCATCTGCTTGGACAGCTCCAGAACGGTCTTCAGCGTGTCCTCGGATATCTTGGGCTCGTGGTCGCTGTACTCGTGACTCTGGGCGGGATGATGGCTGGCATAGGCACCCTGCTCCTGGCTCATCCCGTAATTGGGGGGCAGGGCAAACATCACGGACCCCTCGGGACGATTAACCACTATTTGCGAGTTCGCATAGCCCTGACCATTGGATCCGTGAGCGGAATAGGGAAGGGCGTTGGTCAACATCAGCTTCGTCTCCGGCTCCAGGCGGTGGTGACTCAAGTGCTCCTGCAGGCGAGTCTTGTTCGAGTGGGGCTCTGGCAATTTTGGTGTGGTCACCGGCGCCTCTGTGGTGCTGCTGGTGGTGCCGGGAGTACTATGCTCCAGAGGATTCATCATCTCGTAGCGATTCTTGATGTCGAAGTGAGCCAGAAAGGCGTTCAACTGGTCCGGACGCATCTCTGCCTGGGGTTTCTCGGTCTTCTGGTACGTCTGCTGCAGTCCATCGATCAACTGGGACAGTCTCTGCAGGTGAGCCGTCAGGTTGGGATCGATGGGTGATCCCGGCTTGGACAATTCACTAACTCCGGCCGCCTGCTTGAGCTCTGCCTTCAGCTTCTCCACGTCGCTTCTGTGCTCCAAGCTGGGCGAAGTTTCCTCTTCCTCCTCGCGGTTTTCGGGCTTCAGGGGAGTCGGCGGTGATGCCGGTGGTGGTGACTCTAGTTCCACCAGCTCGCCGTCGCCACTGGAGTCGAAGTGGTGGCTAGAGGAGAGATCCTCCTCCGAATGGAGCTTGCTCTTTCCCGCCGGCTCCTCCTCCTCACTGCTCAGAGTGGAGTCCAAAACAATCTCAACCGTGCCGTCATCCTTGTGGGAGGAATCGCTCAGCAGCAGACCCGCCTCGTCCAAATCGTTGACTATCAGTATATCCGCATCCGGCTTCGACGGCGACTGCGTGGAGCTCTTCTCGCTGGGTGTAATGCACTCCCAATCCTCGCCAGGCAGGACGCAGCTGCCGAGGCTGGACTCGTAAACCAGACCCTCGTTGCAGCGCACTGGAACCCAAACGTGGGAGCTGGAGGGCAGCTCCCGGCACTTGTAGAAGGCATCACAGCGCGTCTTGTGCGGTCGTGTCTTTTCGGGGCAGGGCTTGCCTTTGGGTCGGCCAGATTCCGGAAATAGGAAAAACAAAGAAACACGTCAAGATGGAGTTAAGTTTATTAGGAAAGTCACACAATTTTCTTTGGATTTTTGATATTTCGTTAGAAATTTCCTTTTTAAAATCATGAAATTATTATTATTTGAAGTTCAATTTATTCTTTATATAAATTAAAGTAATATTTAATTAATAATGGATTCCATTTCAAATTTACTGGACTCTATTTTTTTTAGGGAGATTTTAAACTATTTTAAGTTGAAAAGTCAACAAAAAATTAAATATTTTAACTGAAATATTGTTTCTCTGACAATTAAGCTAATTAGTTACATTTTATTTTATATTTTCATTAATAAAGCCAAAATTGCGCAAAATTGTTCAACACTTGCACTTCCTTGTCAATTTTTTGTACCTTCGGAAAAGTAAAACAAGGCCGACGAAATTATCGCGTATACCAGCAGCTGCCTCATTGCGTATCCTTTGGTCGCGTAATCCTTTCGTAATCCGTAAACCGTTAGTGCGACTTCCGCCTCTGCTTCGCTCAAAGCCCGCGACTCGAATGACTGAAGATCCAGAGCGGACGGCACATTAAATTTTCGATCATTTTCACTTCCAGCAACGACGCGGTTCTCGCTCCGAAGAAGCTCCAACGCGAAGCTCCACAAACTCGGAAACTCGGTGGCAATGTGTGAAAAAGGCTGAAGAAGCTAACAGACAGCCAAGTTTTCTTGGCGGAGAGCCGTCGCTCTCAACGGAACCTGGCGCTCGCGTTTAAAGCGGCTGCTAAATAATTGTTTAAACAAATAGTTGTCTTTTTTTTTTTGTGGCTGGAAAGATTGTGGAATCTAGGAAATTTCACTTTTTGTGCGCAGTTTGTTTGCATTAAAAGTGCAATAAAAAAGCAAACCGAGTGTATATTTAGTAACTGTTTAGGGAGCCATAAAGATAAACTAATGAAGGTTTGATTATTTCATTCTCTAACATAATATTACGACATCACATAAAATATAGGGTTTATCAATGCTAT